>CP073640.1:0-15000 GCA_018223645.1 Jasminum sambac
CGTCTGAGCTTTCAAAGATATACCGACCGTAGGTATCTGACCATCAGATACCGACGTCTTCTAAATTTCCGACATTTCGGGTTTCATAAATTTCACATAAGAGAAAAGTTTCATCATCAGAAACAACCAGATTTCCGACCGCACGAAAACGAAAAAAATCATTCCAAAAGAGATAGCTCTTGTGATTCGGAATCGAAGCTTTTTTCGGTGGAGGAAAAGGAATAGCGATAGATTTCTATAGAGCATCCAGGAACAAGCCTTGTGGATTCAATCCCGGACGACGAATTCTTGCGTGGTCCAAAAATCAAAGGTCCGCTTCCCACGATTTCATCTATATGGAATCTCTTAATATCAGGAAATAGCTTATATGAGTCATGAGTTCAATTCATGAATTAGCCCACTATGAGTCTACTGCATTTATAAATATATTAGAGAATAATATATAAGTCATATCATTCGTGTCTCTCGTTGATACAACACGGCAGAAACTAAATGGTTTCGAATGAAGAGAAAAAATAATAATAAATTTTAGAAGCTGTACACCTAATTTTCCTGGGATTGTGAGTTCAATCGGTCAGAGCACCCGCCCTGTCAAGGCGGAAGCTGCGGAGTTCGAGCCACGTCAGTCCCGACAGATTCAATAAAATACATGATAATTCATCTCCCCATTTTCTGTAGAAAAGGGGGACGAGAGCTAACATTTCATTCCCAACAGGGATCCTTTTTTCGTTTCGCATTTCATAAATCATCAAACAAATAGGGGATTTTTCATTACTTCAACTAGTACCGATTGATGGGAGAGAGACATATGTGGATTAAGTACAATTATTATTGTGCATATTCAGGATTCCAAGAGAAGACCGGGTCTGGTTTTCGATCCTTATGTAATGGAATAGAGTACCATATCTTTATCCAGGTTTCACATACACAAAATGGAATCTCGTTTCTCGTATGATATTTAACGAAAATTACCCTGAGTAGAAAACTTTTACAGATTCAACTATTTCCTTTTCTGGCTCCGATTTTTTTGTAACCATTTTTGCCAATTTAAAAAAGAAAAATATATCTCATTCCAATTGGTACTCACACTGGAGTTTTTGATATATGCGTCCCAGTACTAATGAAGGAAGAGGAGGATATTAAACAAACAAGGATCCTACCATTTCACTCTTAGCAAGGGAATGCAAAATTTTCGATTTGGATAGTTAGAATTAATTGGTCGTACCTATCCAATAATATAATATTAATGACTCGCTATTCACTCGGTTTTGGTTCATAATCATTATGTAGGAGAGAGATGGCCGAGTGGTTTAAGGCGTAGCATTGGAATTGCTATGTAGGCTTTTGTTTACCGAGGGTTCAGATCCCTCTCTTTCCGTAACTTCACCTAATTAACTAATGTTACTGACCGAAATGTATTAAATAGAAATTGAAATCATTATTCCAACAGTTAGACCTTTCTTTGATATAGATTCTCTATTCCTAATTGCTGTTTTCGGAAAATACTGGAAAGAGTGGACAAGGAATTCAAATATCCCTGCCGATCTATGATACATGAATGGGAGAAAAATCTAGATAAAACCCTTATCTTAACCTTAGGTCAATTTACTTCGGCGAAAGGGGAAAAATTGTCCGAACCCTTGTTATTTTAGTTAGGTTTCAGTCTGACGGGAAAAATATTCTACGACTAACTTAATTCATTTTTTTAAACCGACCAAATTACTATCTATTATTTGATTGAATAATCCTTTATATTGGAATGGGTAAAGAGTAAGATGTTTTGTCAATTCCTCATGGGGGGATGAATCGAGATAATTTGGAATCAGAGCTCTTGATTTTTTGATCATCCCTCGCCGTAATAATATCTCGGGGTTTGCAGCGAACATTTTCTTTTGTATATATACTCGACCATACACTCCAATATGTCTATGGTTGAACTAATTTACGGGCTCCAGGAATGAGTCGAAGCCATACCCAATCGAAAAAGGATGTTATCCAAACGCATTTCAAGTAATTGTAGTAAACCCTGACCTGTTGACCTTTTGGCTTTTCCGGCGATACGAACGTATTTAATTCATTTTGTTCTGTAAGACCATAATGAAAACGCAATTTCTTTTTTTATTCTGAACGAATACGATATTGAGATCTTTATAGATCGGTGGCTTTTGGAAAAAGTATCTTTTTTTGTCGAGAGGCACCACATCCTCGTAAAGGCTGTGGTATCTATCAGAACTATCTTTCTCACCGCGGCTCGAGCAATCCGATTCAATGGAATCTTCAATCAGAGGCTTAGATTTCATTATCTTATGTTTAGTTATAGAGGCTCATCTTTCATTGATAGGAATGCAGGTAAAATACCCGCACTTGGCATTCAGACTTTTTGCACAAGAGTAGCAATTATCCGCCGATCCCGGGGATAGGAACAGTCAGATGAGACCTGCTAGTTAGCGATGAAAGAGGGATCTTTAGGAACAAAGTTTGGCGAATCAAGAGGAATGAGCTACCTTTGATACGGACTATCCCCCACCAATAAAAAAGAAAGAATAGGCTAATCTAGAGGGACAGGCGAAAACTCCGCTGCTCTCCCCAGAGGTGAATCATGCAGAAAGATGCAACAGGAAGGCAGAAGGGATTGAATCGAGGTCAGTAGGGGAATCAGGAAGCAAGCGACCAGAAAGGGCGGAATACTAGGCTCGCCCTTGGACGAGACGCATGGGCGGAAGAAGGGGATCGGTACTCTTTTTCCCGCCCCAGACGGATCAGTTGATGGATAGAGGTTCATCTTGTGTCGAATATGCTACTCCGGAGTCTCTTTGGACAGGAATCATTACCTTCGATAACATCGACTCATCTCTCCACCACACTTTGTTAAGCCAAGTCGATGGAACGAAGCTCAAAGACCTAAATTCCAGTTTCTCCATCGCTCCACGGTTTCGAAGACTTAAAGGATGCCCTTAGGGGCTTAGACTAATGAGGAACTAAACTCGCTAAGAGATAAATGATATGGGATAGACATAAAGAGAAGGAATAAGCGGGCAAAGAGATGTCCCGATTCAATGCTTAACGAATGGACCAATCCAAGACTTGGAATGCTAACAGAATCGACAGCTGCCAAGCCGCTTACCTTACTAGCAATAGCGAAATGGCTCTTAGCCGACTAAAGGCTACAAGACACTACGTTCCTCACTCTCAGAGAAAGACAGAACGGACAAGAACGACCTTTTACATCCTCAAGCTACAAAGAGGATAGGCTACTGGGGCTTCCCCGCGGGTAGAGCTATAAAGAATAAGAAATATCAGACCCTTTCTAATTGCCATCACTGAAAAGCAGTACAAGTAATACACGAACACACTGACAGGATAAAAAGACCGAGACTAGGGGAATTTCGCAGGGGATGCACCCACAAAGAAAGCATAGGCGAGTAGTCACTTCACTCAATACAAAGATAAAGGATAACTTTAAAACAGAGAGGAATTTCTACAAATTAGGAAAGGAAAGGCCTTCCAATCCTAGCTTCTGAAAGAAGAGAAAAGATCAGACCTGCAACCCCATAACCGACAGCGAAGACTTCGAATGATAGACCGACGGAAGTGACTCATAACTAATGGTGCACTTCGCTCGTCAAGCAAGAAATGAAAATAAGCCCTTGATGCGTGAGAGCTCTTAAAAAGAAGCAAAGAAAAAGGCCTTGCACCTAACTAAGAGGCTAGCAAAATGGTCCTACTTCTCGCATTGACTCCATCGACAGAAAGAACTCAAGGACTAGATACGGGAATCCGAAGACAGATTCACTCGATCTTTGATCATAAGAATAAGGCCTAGGAGCTTTCTCGCATGAAAGAGACCCATGTCATTCTTGTGACGTCATCAATGAAGAGGAGAAATTACCTGCTTTGATCAAGGGATGGCGTCCTCATTGGTCCACAGACCTCAGTGTGCACTAGCTCCAATACTGTCTTAGTAAACTCTTGGCTTATGAGGAACGGCTGTCCCGATAATAGAATGAATGTTCTAAAGAAGAAAGAATAGACTCTTAGTTCCGACTAAGTGGCTGCCCTCCCTTTGGCGGTCCTATGAATCGATAAATAGAAGGGCTACCCAGTCAAAGTGGGAACTCCTAGTAGGAATAGTCAAAGCTCTTCCTTGAGGCTTAGGAACTGCTTTCTGCTTGCTTGGTTTTGTTTTCTTAAATACAGCTGTTAACAATCCCTATCGCCGTCCAATCTCAGAGGAGGGATTTCCCGGGAAAGGTACTAGTCACTGATTTAGGTCAAGAATCTGTCTCTGACAAAGAAAGATCTTCAAATAGCGTAGATAGCTGGTCACAATCTATCTTCCAAGAAGATAGAAGTAAGGAAGGTTAGAGCTCAAGCTAGTAGGAATAGAGGTTGCTTCTCCCCCTAATCCATGATAGATCGAAGGGGAGCACTAATCTAATGAGTGTCCCCGCTCTTATCGCTGCGCACCTTCCTTCTTGCTTTCTTACGAGCAATATATTAACTGATCTTGTCCCCAAGCTGCTCCTTGAGCAGATTTACCAAAAGGTATGCTTCTTTATTGAGCCTTTCGGGAAAGGAAGAGCGGAAGTCGAAAAAGTGCCTGCTTGCCCCGAAAAGGCTAGCACCTTTTAAGAAATGCCAGCGCTACTAAGCTATCGTACTCCCCCTAGTGCTTCCATCAAGCCGATGACGAATCCCCTCTTCGGACCAATCACTTCACTTCTTAATTAGCCCGAGGGCTAACCTATCATTAGCAGATGTCACTATGCTTAAGACATGCAAGTCGGACTCTTTCCCGCAGATAAGATACGAAGTCCTTGAAGACCAAGCCAATCTCGATGATAAAAGAAGCAGAACTGAGCGGCGAAGGTAAGTTACTTCTTGACCATAAGGTGTTATAGAATAAGGTCTTACTTCATCCGCTGCTTGAGACTAGGCTGCTATTGAATCCAAGTGTGTCGGTTCGGTTGTTACAGAACATGAATCTGACATATAGAAACTCCTTTCGAATGTCCATCTTCGATTAGCAGACGATTCTTGTTCCCTTCTTCTTGGTCACTGAGGCAATCTTGCCTTTTGCAGCTATTCCATATGGGGATGAATCTAGGATAAATCTTCTGTTAGATGTGGAATTACCGGGTAACTATCAATTATAAGAAAAGAGATGGGATCCTAGCTACGAGTCCAGTCCCTCCGACGTCGAATGATCTACTTGCTTGTACTTTTCTTTGTCGAGATTGGGTTAGTCTTCAGTGTACCCACGGTGCGGTACAAGAACGAAATCTTCCTTTCGATCTTGGTCAACAATTTGGAGAGTTTGCTCGGAAACGAAGACCTTCGAGAACACATATTGAAACAGGAAAGACAAGGGGAAAAGGTAAATCTAAGAGCATAATGATAATGTAGACCAAAGGTCTCTTTTTCAGTCAGTCTTTTTCCTCATCTAACTTCTTAGGAAATCCGATCTTGGGGCATTATGATATAGTTTCAAAGGGTTGATTGGCTCAGGCAAGTGAGGCACTATTCGCTTTCGTTCAAAGCCCTCCTGCTGCTGATTCTCACATTTGTCACTTTGCGCATTCTCCGCCATAATCGGATGTTTCTCACTAGGAGTCAAGTTTGACATTCATCCCCATCTTCCTTACTATGCGTGTCCCTTCCTCGTACAAAAACTATGGCAGTTCCTCTAGCATCCTTTTCTCTCTTATTGACTCGCTAGGCCCCTTTTTCAACTATCTCATTAGCGGGTTCTTATAGAAAAAGAAGCTCTTTGTGATAGAATAAGCTGCTATTTCATCTCCGGCTATTGAGCCAAGTGGGACAGAAGGAGCAGAAGCCACTCGAACGAATGTGAGAGGAGCGAAAGTAGGTCTGAGGATCTAGCCCAGATCGAAGGACATATCCAGGGAATTGAACCTTTCAAATGAAGTAGGCGTTTAGGTATCCCGAAGTTTAGGAACTTGGTAACTAGACCGCAGAAAGAATAGAATCTTTTACCGCTACATCAGCTGGAGAAGAAAACTCTGCAAAGGGGATTCCTATCCTTTCTCTAGTTGAAGACTAATCTGGATATTCCCGAAGATGCTTGACTTCGAGTTCTTGGAGTGACAGCTTTGTAAACAAGGGTCCCTTACTCTATTACTTTTCAACTTCATTGATCTGAAAGAAGTGACAGAAGAAAGCTACGGGCATATACCCCCGCCCGGGGGGTAACAAGTGCCACCTCAACAGCTATATTCTAAATCGTTAAGCCTCGCAACCCTTTCCTTTGTATCGGACCTTTCCCGCTTTCCTTACTTTCCTTCCTTGGCTAGTTCAAAAAGGCTTTTTCCACTTTGCTTTGTTCATACAAGAAGTCAGAAAGTTGTGACAATTAAGATTCATAAGACTTCCCGCTCGGAAGAACTGGCTTTTCAACTGAAAAAAAAAAAAAAAAAAAAAAAAAAAAAAAAAAAAAAAAAAAAAAAAAAAAAAAAAAAAAAAAAAAAAAAAAAAAAAAAAAAAAAAAAAAAAAAAAAAAAAAAAAAAAAAAAAAAAAAAAAAAAAAAAAAAAAAAAAAAAAAAAAAAAATATTGATAGCTTGAGCCAAAGGCAGTCCCTAGTGGAGTGAGGAAAGGTACGAAGTCGGATCTAAACTATCGTACTTTACTGGTTCGTCAGCTACTAGAATTGGCTATTGGACTCGAAATGCTTCGATTCGGTCCTGCAGTATTAGAACCAAGTGAATCAACCTTTTCTTTCATTCCGCCCTCGCATCAAACATATTGAATCTTGCCTTCTCAAAAGCAAAAGACGACGGAAAGACGAAAACGGAAACTTAACAGGAAAAGACTACCACCCGGTAGACATGCACCAGAGTTAATGGGGTATCACGCCGCGAGAGCACATGAGAAAACGAAAGATTGATCGAGAGAATAAGTAGGGGCAGAGATCTGTGGGAGGTTTTATTCCTATGCAAGAGGGGTTTGACGGAATTGAATCTGCAACTGTCTCGCAAACTCTTCCTTCTTAGGGGTAGACCCTATGGCAACTCCCAATCTCAGGTCCAACTGAGACTGTAGGAGAAGCCTTCCCTCCTTTTCGAATCCAAGGGTGTTTTCCGCCTTCTTTTAGCCGTTCCTGTCCAATCAAAGACTGACAACAATCGACCTACAAGAGCCCCTTACACACACGGGGCAGACTAGGAGAGAGTTGGAATGGAAAGCTTACAAGGCTTACACCAATAAATTCTATGGCAATGGTTCTAGACTCAGTCCCCTGAACCTCTTCAATTGGAGCTAGCTATAGAGCACACTTTTCTATGCTTTCTTTACGGGGTCGGGTTCCCTTCAAAAAGGGGCTTCGTAGCTGACGCCAAGCACAAGCTACTTATTTCGACTGATTCCTTTTCTATTATCAAATCTCGAGTTTGAACATGTGCTCACTCGACGGTATGGTGGATAAGAGGTAATCAGAGGCCAGCCTGAAGCCAAAGAGGCACAACAGCGCAGCGAAATGAGATTCCAGGGCTCGAAAGCAAGAAAAGGTTCCGAAGCCCTTTGACCCAGTGCTATCTATGTTAGAGGACTGGTTGAATGAAACCATATCTCATAGGGAATAACTCGTTCCAGTACCGCTACCACTTCGAATGCGAGAAGGAAGGCTGATGAAGAAGAAAAGAACTCGACTTTGCCAAAGACATATGAGGCATACTCAGATGAGTCTTCGTGTCCTGAAGTCTATACTACCTCCTAAATAGGACTCATTTGGTTAAGCAGTAGATCCAATCCAGCTTATGACTCTATTAGATAGACGATGCTCAGATAATCCAGTTCTCTAACGTTAACTAAGAAGACTAGTTGAGGAGAAGTCGACTCATGTACTCTATCTACGAAACCTGCCGTGCCTTTCTCGTTGGGGAACGGTTCCATTTTTTGGAAAAATTAGTAGCCGAGAGATCCTCCATATCACTAGGTTGTTTCAAGCTGTACGAGTTTTCACCTAGCGCCTCGTGTATGGGCAAAAAGAAACTTATGTTCCAAATTGAGGAAAAAAACCACCCTATTCTCAAGAAGGTTGGAGCTTCCATCATAGGAAAACAGCAAGCGGAAGGAGACCCACATGAGAGGTTATTTGGATTCATTCAAAAGAAAAGGTCACCTACAAGGGGAATAGGGTTGCTCTATTTTATCTTAATGGATATTTACTTAGTGCTGTTAGATGAAATTATTTATTCCGCGATTCGTGAATATGAACTGCAATTTAATGAAGAATTAGAAAGGCTCAAACCGGATCCAGGCGATAGCCATGAGCTCTTGCTTAACAAGGCTTCTCGCTTGATCTTCGAATCACGTTTTCCCCGTGTTTTTTTGTTTCAAGTTATTTTCCCTTCCTAGACGTCAATTTCAATCGGACAACTTTCATTTTCCCGGGATTTTTTGTTGTTTTTTCACATGCGGATCGAAATAGTCAACTAGCGAGACTGCCCCTGCTCCTACTACTTCTGCTGCTAGTCTTACTCCCATTAACCCCACGGGTTACCTGCAAATAAGGATCCCCAGTATGGAACAATGCTCCTTCTCATACCCGTTTGCCAACATCCATAAAACCCGCCTTCTGCTATCTTCCACTCCGAAGAGTAGGCAAAAGCCCATATGGGCTGGATATCTTCAATACAAAATTTGAAATAGTCCTTTTTGTAGGAGGGGGCTCTACTCGTGTGCTCGAACTTGTGGAAGTGCTCGCATACCCGGTTGGTTCCTCCTGCTTCGCCTTCGCCTAATGAACCGAACTAATCTGCTTTCCCTGAGCCTCACGCCTGAAGCGTTGGAACCGGAGATAGTGTTGGGGCTGGACCTAGCCTTAGAACTGGACCGAGTCTTGCTTCTAGCTTTGAACCAGCGAGAGGGACGACCTCGGATATAGTGGATCAATAATTGGCCTTTCTGAAGGTATAGAAACAACATATGAGGAAGATGCAGATAATACGGAAGAAGAGCTCTACCGGGATAGGAAGGAAGAACAACTTTTAGCATTTACAGCTGCTTCTTTCTGATCGTCAAACCCGGTACCCCTTATTGTGTTACTGATTCTGTTGCCCAAGAACAATCAAACTGATCCTTGCTTTAATTGCGTGATCGGCTGTTAGGTTTTTATTCCTCTAGCCCTGTCCCGTCCTTGTATTCCGATTGTTCTTACCGAGCTAGCGAATAGAAAGTCTTTCCTACTGGGGTTAGGCCAAGCATTCCCTTCCTCCGTTACCTCTTAGTTTCATAAGGATAGAAGCTTTCCCGAGTTGATGACGAGGTAGTTTTCGACTCCTACTATGACTAAGGGATGTGGATAGCCTGTTCAGGGTCAGAAGCCAGCTCTTCTTCAAATCGACTAGAGTAGAGGGAAAAAGACCAACTCTTTATTTTAGAATCCCGAAGAGTTCCATTTCTAGGCCCCTTCCCGGGTGCTTCCGAACCTGTGCCTTGGGGTTATTTAGTAGTAAGACGCGCTCATAACAAGCTAAACGGTCTAACAAATCTCCAGGCAAGCAAATAGAGTTCTTCCGATCATTGCGTAAGCCGAGCTGGGCTTGCAGCAGAATGAATCTGCTGAGACGTCAAAAGAAGCAGAGAAAGGAATTGCTACTTTCACTAGAAGCATACTCCTTAAATAAGAGTGATTCATGTGCGCATCCCGTAGGCAAGGAAAGAGAGATCCTTATGCGTCCCCTTTCTTTGACTATTCTTCCTCCACCCCTCGTAGATTGACTGTTCTGTGCGAAGCTCGTCGTATAGACGTCTAGATAAAGCCGATACAGAAAGAGAGACTGCTAGCCCTAAGGAATAGAGTGGATTCTCGGATCCTCCCTCGAGGACTGAGCTTTCCGAAAGGAAGGAAGAGTCATAGGATGTCTAGTAGTAGCATAAGAAAGCATACCCAATCCAAGCTGGCCCTTCGCTATGGCGAGCGTGGTGAACACTGTCTCGCAGCTTACCCAATCTCTCAACCTTGCCAATAGGTTCCTCGTATAAGGGGTTGGTTAACTGCATTACTTAGATAAGTATCGAAGTATGAAAGGGCAGGCTTCCTGCCTCTATCTATCCCGTGAGTGTAAAGGGGTACTATCAAGAAAGTCACTCCTCGTGTTTAAAAAAAAAAAAAAAAAAAAAAAAAAAAAAAAAAAAAAAAAAAAAAAAAAAAAAAAAAAAAAAAAAAAAAAAAAAAAAAAAAAAAAAAAAAAAAAAAAAAAAAAAAAAAAAAAAAAAAAAAAAAAAAAAAAAAAAAAAAAAAAAAAAAAAAAAAAAAAAAAAAAAGGAATAAAAGGACGAGCAACGGTTACTCTTCAGTTTTCTGTTGAGGTCAGTAGTTCCTCATATCAAATTATTGACTGACGAGAGATAGTAATATGGAGAAGAAAAAATTGTTTCAAGCACCGACAGAACCGGAAGCGCCCCTTCTTTCAACCAGCACGGATGATGGAGGAAACAAAGCCATCAACGCTCTTGGGAAATTTGCAAGAGCTGCACCAATGAACCTCTCATTCATATGAAGACAAGTAAGTCTTTCCTTCAGGGTTCTCTCATCGGACGATCTGTCCATGGTCATTGGATGGATTGAATCAGTAGCGGATTTACAAGATGCTGATGTTTATGATGACCGCCTACAATGCGTACATCGCGGGAGGACAGAGTCATACGTACTGATTACACCGGGATTCAATGGATCTTGATCTTATCGAGTTAGTTCTGCCCCCGCCGGGGGGGGGGCTAATGGCATATAAGCTATTCATATCCTAATAAAGGTCTTAATCTCCAAATTCCGCGTTCTTCCTGTATCATTATCACAATTGCTTCCGCAGCTGCTGGAAGCCAAGTTGGTTACACCCATACCTCCCAGACCAGTATCAGATCCACCTCCCAGGAATCATAATCCTAATACCAGGCGTGAATATCACATGGGAGGAGCAGGACACTGGACTGATAGATGTTACAATCTGAGACACCGGGTGCAAGATCTTATTGACAAAGAACTTATGAAGTTTGAACCACCGGAAGAGAAGCCGAGTGTGATGCAGAATCCGCTTCCCTCGTATGGGAATGATAATGCTGGTCCATCTAGTAATGCAGTCAATGGCCAGAAGGTTATGTTCGATTCATCGCAGCTCATCACGCCTCGTGGAGCCCGAGTTCGAGTGCGTTTTGAAGAAGAAGAAGCTTCGCCCGAGGTAGCCATGGTAGCTCACAACAAGCAAAAACTCACCAAGCAATGGCTTAGATAGAGGAAAGATGTCGCATCAGCGGAAGACCAAGCTCAAGGCCCATCTCTTTTTTATAGGTAAACGCAAGCCAAGAGAGAAAGGATTCGCCATCCTCTTCGGTAGCAGGCAGTGCACCTTTGCCTTCGGTCAGCATACTCCAAGGTGAGTAACAAATAGTCATTCCCAACCTTCATTGTTATAGTTTTGAAGCCTATAGCTCTAGTACCAGTACCAGACCGGTTTTCTAATTACGTATAAAGTCTCTGTCTCGTCTTTCTTGCTCTTCGCCAATTCCCCCTTTCCTTCTTACCAAGCTTAGAATGATCATTTCGTCGATATTGAATACCTTATTGACTTTGAGACTACTACTAGCAACGAAGCTCAACCTGACTCGACCAGTTTACAACTTCGAAAGAAGGAGAGCGGAAGATAACGAAAGGGAGCTAAGTCGAAGATCTCGGTGGTCTTGTGAGTGGTTGAGAAACTGCAATTGCAGTTCTCTTTAAGGCTGTTTCAGAAAAAAGGCCTTCTATGGCGATAGGTGAATACGGTCCAGCCAATAGTTCCTAGGGAGGAGGGGGTCGGTCTTTCTTGTCTCTAAGGGTTTTCCCAATACCAGCAATCCCGAGAATAACGTTAGTTAAGAGCACTAATATTAGTAGTATCAATACCGAATGGTCTAAAGCACTAAGGCCTAGCAGGCAGAGTAGGGTTATAGGGTAGCCCCTCAATTCATAAATGCTAATTCCTCTAGAGCCAATCCCAATCTCTCCTTTACCAGTGGATAATAATATAAGTAGGTAAATAGTTAATAAATATAAGACTCAAAGACTTCAAGGGCTCTTGCTATCACTGATAGCAATCTCCTTCCAAGCGAGCTTGCAGGCCATATGCTTGGCTTGGTTCTCCTTTCTTATCCTAATGCTTTCGAGCCCGACGCCTAATGCCTAATAACTGTGGCATGGAAAAGCGGGTATTGAGATCGCCTCCCCGCAGCCAGTCCACTCTAGCCTTATGAAATAAATGCGTTTCCTGATTACTAAGGGTCTCATACAGTTCAGCAAGTAGGGCTTGCTCCAGTTCCTTATGCCCCAGATAGTTCAGTAGCGAAAGCTGGATTAGAACCAGCACTTCTTGAAATGAATCCCAGCGAACTTCCTTTTATTCTAATCGCGTTCTGAATCCCCAACGACAAAGGAACCCACGGAAAAGGTACTCCTCATTTCTATACCGCTGGTCCTATCCCGGGCTTTGGTGGAGAAGTAGGGTGGACTAGGATCCACTAGAGAGAAGATCTTTTCAACCCTCTGTCTGGCTTCCACGGTCGTTCGAGAGGCAGCCGCAGATGGGCTTTCACACCCGCTTATGTTGCTGCTACTGGGTGGGATGAATGAAGGCATCCATCTTATTATATGGAAGAACATCGTTAGATGGTTAGCAGCTAAAACAAAACAAGGGGAGTTGTATGGAGGAACGAATGTGGATTGAATGAATTGAGATGCAGATAGAATAGATGGTAGGGTTCCAAACCTTGGCTTGCTTGGCTGGCAAACCCGGATCGAACAAGAAGAAGGTCAACTTGGTCTGTGATATGCTGGGAACCGGTACGAAAGATCGGCAGCGCGCTCCAACATTTTGTAGACCCAGCGCCCGTGGCGTGGAGATAACGAGATTACCAAAAGATTTTCTCGGTGCGAAGAATAGCTATGTTTCGTTAATCTCTTTCTCTTCCTATTCATTCGTATAAAAAGTATGTCACTTCTGGATAGCTAGATTCGATAGCAGCCTACTCTGGGCTTATTATACGGTAGCACTCGCTAAGGGAAAGCCCTTTTTAAAT
The DNA here is from genome assembly GCA_018223645.1 of Jasminum sambac. Taxonomy (NCBI): domain Eukaryota; kingdom Viridiplantae; phylum Streptophyta; class Magnoliopsida; order Lamiales; family Oleaceae; genus Jasminum; species Jasminum sambac. The sequence goes on from CP073640.1 coordinate 13,071, forward strand.
TAAAGGAAAAATGGACATTAAAGGCTCTAAGCCCTTCTTCTTTACTATAATGAAAGCCAATAGTGCCTTTTCCTCACAGACTAGGGGATGAATCTCTATACCTAAAAGCAGTTATATAAAACACTGCTGCCACTTCCTTTGCTACCGGCTTCTTTCAGTCCTAAAGTCAATCAAGAGGCTAAACTCGATCTATCTTTCCGGCTTAGCCGAACTCCTCACCTGGGGTGACTGAAGGATATTCTGATTCAAGCTCTGAACCAAAGCTAATTCTTTTATCTATTGTACCCTCATCGACATCTCCTTACGCTGATTCAATAGAAGCTGGGTCGTTGAACAAGAGCTGAAACACGTTCAAGCTCAAAGCGACAGGTTCTTTCATACTCAATGATATTTCTTTCGACTCTCGAGTTACTGGCTTTCCTTTCTTAACCAGGCTCAAGGCCTATCTTTTTAATATAGGTCAACCCCAGCCAAGAGAGAAAGGATTCGCCATACGCTCTTCGTTGATCACTTCTGCTTAATTAAAGGACTTCTCTTTCTCGCTTTCTAGGTTTCGGAATAGAATAGGCAGTTCTTGTGAACGACTCCGATGCTATTGCTATTGAAAAAGAAGAAGACGTTGGAGAAATAAGCGATGCTGCTAAGATCCCCAGTCGATTTAGCTCTTGGGGGAAGGAAACAACAAAGCCTTATCTTTTTTTAATCGAGATTGCCTTGGTGTTCTTTGAATGAGTCTCCCGCTGTTGTTTAGTACGGGCAATAGGAAATGGCCTAACTAGGAAGGGCAGACTCAAGGCGATGACTAGTAGATATCCCAGGAGTTTAGAAAGCTAACGAATTGAACTATAACCATAGGAATGATTATTTAATAAATAAACTACTTCACCCTGTAAACCCTCTTGCCCACCACTAGTCACTCTGTTGGTTAGCTGGGAATGAATGTGAACCAATTCTCCCTACCTGCGAGCGAGTTCGACTTCTAGGAGTTATAGTCCCTAAGTAGCAAGAACAAGGTTTAAATGAAGGTTCCAAGAGAGCGAAACCAACCGGGGGAAGGAAAGGAAATGAATAATGAATAGGAAAGCAAATACGATTTAGGACTAATTCTTGGGGTTCCAGTGAGTGGCCTAAAGGAATTACCGTTCTTAGCAAGAATGGGATTTCTTCTTAGAATACGGCCGAAGAAAGGCAACTGGCATTGATGCCACAGAATCCACAGTGATTGAGTCAGCTTCACATTCATCTCGTCAGGGGCTTGTTCTCGAATACCTGCAATCTGAGCGTACTCATCTTTAGAGATCCTGCGGGTTAATATGACTTCCACCTCGGACTAGATGGAATCTCTTGATAAGGAGAGTCAATCTAGTTACCGGGGTAGTGAGACCAATAGGGAAACATATGAGGGAGTATGTGAAAGATCCATTCACCCTCTCTTTATATTATCATTCTAGGCTAGGGTGTCGCTGCTGGAGAGGAGACTTCGCTGGACCGAGAATGAGCATCCGAAATAAAAGAAAGTAGGAACCGGTCCATTTGTTCCTGAATAGCTTCTTTCAAAAGGACTTCTGCTTCCTCGGTAAATGTCTTAGTAGAAGATATGAGTTCTTGGAACTGAGGTTTACTAGTTTTTAAGTAAGTACGTAACTCAACAAGAGATTTCCTTACCTGTCCAATTTATAATGAATCAAGATAACCATTTGTTCCGGTATAAATAGTCATTATCTGTTCTTCCACCGTGAGAGGTTTGACAAACGACTGTAAGGAGAGGAGATGGAACGGGATTGTTTAAGCAATTCACGTAATCGTTGACCTCTTGCCAATTGATTCTGAGTAGCTTTATCAAGATCCGAAGCAAATTGTGCAAAGGCTAAGCAATTTTTCTCCTCAGTCGGGATGTTATTAGAGGTACACCAAGATACCTTACAGGAGG
>CP073640.1:20000-30000 GCA_018223645.1 Jasminum sambac
GACTTCGAAACAACCTTTATGAAGAAAGAGATCCCCTTGAAGATACGGATGTCACTTAATCACCAGATCCTTTGGGGGATAACCATTATCCTCTATGCATCGAAGGTACGAACCCTCGCCTTAGCCACACTCTACTCCCAACGGAGAAAGACGCTTCCAAAGTTCGTGACTCATTCGGTTTTTTTTACTTTACAAAGCAAAGGGCGCTGAGGAAGTCATACCTATAAGAGCTGATATTTCAACTATATAGCCTATGGGGACCTTCTTTTTGACTTCAATCAATCAGCATTGGTCGGTGAATCGGCTTCAATCGGGCTGGATGCCAAGCAAGAAAACGTATGCGCTAACGCTATACGGCTTTCGCGGTAGTCGCTCATCCGTTGCTTGTTCCTTCCTTGCATCAAAGAGAAGATCGGTTGATAATCCCCCGAGGGTTGGTGACCATACTAGCGGCATGCAGGCCCAATTTAACACCGTTTCACGGGTGACCCTCAATAACAGCCGTCTTGTCTGAACCACTCTGGTATGAGAAAAATGCTTGCTTCACAGGTATTTCCCGAATGGAGGGAGTCACCTCCTACAGACAAGCTATCGCAGGGCGCTCGTCCAAGGCCCACCAAGCAAGTTAAAACCATAACTCCAAGTCTTGTCTTGAAAACAACCTCTCTGTGCCGTTAGTGCAACATTTCTCTAGTGTACCTTTGGGGTAGTGTTAACGGGCTCCAGAGCATACCGGTATTCAGTTTCTCTTATCACCGTAGTAATTTTTGTTGATTTATAAACCTGAACAAATAGATAAGACTAGGAAATGACCCTTATTCAAGCTCTCCCCCGGAGGAAACACCCAGAGAGACTTGCTTACCCCCCGCTAGGAAACCCGTGCTGGAGCAATGTAACTGGATTAGATAAATATTTCCACTTGGTTGAAAGAGTCTCTCTTTCTTTCTTCCTTCAGAGTAGGTAAACCTGAGTGAATATATACCCTTAGGGGATGAATAACTGAACATCTTATTCATCTTCTGTCTTGTTTTAACAACTCAGGTAGTCTAACTCGAGTTAACAGCTAGCGTTAATGCGGTGTCCGGTGCAAGAGAGCTAGGAAGTTATCTAGTCGGTAGAAAGCTAGTAAGTCAGTCTATCGGTCTCTGAGTCTCTCTCTCGGTGGTAAGGCGAAGCCGGGGTAAATAACTGCTTTCTGTTTTGTCTCTTCTGTCAGTAGCTCTAGTAAGTGGTTTGTGCTTTGTGGATCAAGTAAGTTCTAGTGCTAGCGTTCCTTCTGTTAAAGAAGCAGCTAGTTCATCGGCATCTGTTGTCGTTGAATGAAGAACCGATGTTCTTTCTTTCTATTGTTGGAAGTTAGTTTGATTCAGCAGCAGTGACGAATATCGTATTCTACCCGTCTGCTTAACGAAATGCTCTTTCTAGGTCTTTCGGCATTAAAGAGTGTAAGAGTAGGCTGTGATGCCATATAGTGAAGTTCGAAAGGGCTTAGAAGCATAGAACTGACTTGACTTCAACTTCAAGTAGGTCCAATTCCATAAGAAAGGACGAAACCTAAGGGAATGACGTGATAGGGCACCAGTCCTCTTTCTTTAAATAAAAGGACAAGGGCAGAGAATGCCAAGGGGACAAGTCAATAGGAAATGCTATTTATGTACCTTGCTAAATAAAAGATAGTAGAATCTGTCTCGGGACACGAGCGTCAGTAAGGTCAAACTATAAGTCAACCCGAAGTGGGCACAAGCAATCCAAGACCGTCGGGCTCATGTCAAAGGAGAAATTCGCCTTTCAAGGCAGATAAAACAGCGATTGAGAACGTTACTTCCCATAGTGGATTCTAGTCTCACCGTGTTAATGAAGCCAACGAAGGAGGTCCCCACTCTGATGATGAGGCATAACCGGATATCCTTTCTCTTGCCCATCCTAAAAAAGCCTTGTCTAAGGCCTCTTTCCTACGAAGTCTTGGATAATTCATTCTCGTCTCGTCTGAAACATAAATACGTCTTATCGCTATTTACTAATAGACACTCACTATTTGTACTCACTCCTCCCATTTCCTCCCCGAATCCCTTCTTTCAATGGATCTTTTCTTGTGTTTAGGTTAGCTCTCTACTTTCATCTCTGCTTGCCTATCCTCCTCGTTTATTTTTCTTCATAGGTTGTTCTCGTCTTAACGCCTAATATATCTTGAGGAAGAAGCCCAGTTAAAGCCCCCTCATAGAGGTTGTGTATTAGTGGTCGCCTCGACTCCTTTTTCTTTAGGAAGACGGTTAAAGCCCTTATCATAGATTACCAGTAGTCCCATCAAAAGCGGGGGAAAGCGGGTAACCATAGGCTTAGTTCTTTTTATTTAGTAGTCCCACCTAGCCTAGGTAGGCCTCACAAGAGGGAGCATTCCGAAGCATCGTTCGATGCCCAACGACACCCATATAGAGAGAACTTGACAGAATAAGAGCGGGAGAAGGACTTCCACTATTTCTAAGGGCGACAGGAGTCAACCTGGTTTAGCGATTATGTCAAGTCTCCCCAGCTGCTCACTTGGCTTCGGATGATCAGACCTGTCTTGGACGTGGAACCCCTGAATTGAGGACTTGTGGAGACGCGGAATATCAGACTTAGGCTCCAACTCCAGCCCCGGAAGCACAGGAAAATAAGGAACTGTATATAGAAATAGAACCACTGGGATCCGGCACTGCCGCTGGGACGGTCTATTGCCCACCCCTCTCTCTTTGGCGGTTACAGTATGATATTCTTTATCTGATCCGTCTCCTGATGGTCGTAATCATTAGAAATCTTATACCATGGGCGATATCGTAAGGTTCATGCCGATTCATGCAATCCAAGGACTTCTGTGGCTAAGCCTAGGTATCAAGGCGCCTAGGGCTAGGGGCTAGAAGGAGGGAATCCTTGCTTTCTTATCTCAGGGTGTGAGGCAAGGGAGTGGGATTAACGATGGGTTGTGTCCAGCGGCTCCTGTGGTTGAGGGGAAGGCTTTGACTGAGATTTCTGGTAACTTGGAGACCCATGAGGAGATTACTGAGCCGAGGGATGAGGGGTTGTCAACTCCGATCAGTGCCAGCAATTTGTCTAATTCCAGTGGTGTAGAGCCCTCAACAGCCTCTCCTGTACTGAATCTTCTGGGAGCTAAGGTAAAAGAGTCTTTTGATAAAAAGGGCAACCCTCAGAAAGCTTTCAAGGGTCCAAGCAAGCAATCCTCCCCCTCCGGTAGGGTCCGGAAAAGGTAGCTTCCTTCCTGGGCTCGAGAACCAGCTTCGCTTCTCTCTTTTACCTAAGATGTTCGAAAAAGTACTACTTGTCCAGTTGAAATTACTAATGAGCTGCTTGATCATTTAGGCCCTTGCCTAATAAAAGAAAAGGACGGTGTTATGCAGGCAGTCTTTCCTGATTTTATCGAACCCAACTTATGCGATGTCAGGGCCTATCTTACCAAAAAAGGGTTAATGGTACATGCCCAGGGCTGGCAAACACTAGCTTAGTAGCTATCCTGGCAGAAGACCCTCAGCCTTTTAACCGCGCACACAAGTATCTCTCTTCTGCCCATATTTCCATTGAAGTCGTATTTCACCCGGAGGAAGTTGCCATCTTTCCATATCTTTTCATTCATTGATACAAAAGGATACAAGTGAGTTACCGAGTAGCATTCGATTGGTTCTTCTATATCTAACTAAGTAGTAATCTTCTTTCTTTAAAACCCATCTCTCTATGATCGAGCCGGTAAACGAAAGAAAAACAGAATATTGATTTAGGCTAGCGCTTGCCGTTGCCATTGGTTCAGATCTGATTGAAGCACAGGCAAACCAACTCACTCAATTCACTCATCGAGGAGTGCCTCAGCCAGGGAAAGTCATTCTACAGCCCCCCATACTGCTTTTCTAGCGAAAGGAAATCAAAAAAAAAAAAAAAAAAAAAAAAAAAAAAAAAAAAAAAAAAAAAAAAAAAAAAAAAAAAAAAAAAAAAAAAAAAAAAAAAAAAAAAAAAAAAAAAAAAAAAAAAAAAAAAAAAAAAAAAAAAAAAAAAAAAAAAAAAAAAAAAAAAAAAAAAAAAAAAAAAAAAAAAAAAAAAAAAAAAAAAAAAAAAAAAAAAAAAAAAAAAAAAAAAAAAAAAAAAAAAAAAAAAATTGATGAGCCCCTCCAAAAAGTAGAGTAGTTCCGGTGCAACCACATATATCCTACAGAAAAGTTTTGCTGTTTCAATGAGTCGGTGCCCGATGTTTCGACCAAGGAACAAACAACCGGAAAAACCCATTCCCGGATGGGACCTAAAAACTTTCTACGTTCGTACCTGCAGCTAACAAGTCTGAAGTATCCCCTGAATCCGAGTTAGCTGTTCTAGTTCAGGACAGTATGGGACCTCTTGCTTAGGACTTTGGAAGCGAGCAACCAACCCGGCAGAAATAGATCGGAAGTTTCCTGTTTGACAAAGGGTCGCGTTAGCGGCATAAGAGTAAGTAACGGGTGTAGCGATAGAGCGGTTTAGTTTACGATTCTATTAAAACAAACGGGCTATTGCCCTTAAGCCAATCTGGCCGGCTATCTTATGACGAGAGACAGAAGAAGTAGGTGCGAAGCCTTGACTTTCAAAGTCCAAACAAGCTTTCTTTGTTCGCACCTTTGAGTCTCTGTTACAGAAGTGGAAGGCCCAGTTGGGTTGGTAGTTTTGCTCTAGTGGGTATACGCGGATTCGAAATTGTAACCTCCCTTTTATCTCCGATTCATAACTAAAACATGCAGCCGATAATGGAGACAGATATATAGAAAGTGTGCAGTGAGGGTGCTTGTCAATCAATAGGTAGCCAGTCTTTACTTAACTCGGCCCAAGAAATGCCCAAAAACGAGCAGTAAACTCCGTCCGTTCCGTGGGCCCGCTCAAAAATATTCCGAAAGAGGGGATTCGTGACTTCTATGCTCTCAAAACCCCCAAACCTAACTTACGCTCAGTTTGTTTTTGCATTTTTTACTTTTGAGTTGCGATTAAAGAGTTCAAACTCTTATGATTGCCCAATGGATTCGAATGTTTTTTTTGTCGGTCAACGTTCAAATAAGAATAATGGAATAAATTTCCACCGGAATCAACAGGGATTTACTCCCTCGGGCCAGACCGGTGTCAATTCAAATTCTCAGCAAAATCTGCAAAGTCAACAGAACTATCAAGTTCCACATCAACAACCTCAGCATCGTCCTCCACAGCCTGAACCACAGCAAGTGTTACGTAATACGTCTCGGGACTAAGGTTCTGGTAACCGATTTGCTGACACTGTGTGTCAGATCTGTGGTCCTTTTGGGCATACTGCGCTGTATTATTTTTACCGGTTTGATTACCCTTATCAGTCCCAAGATATCCCTCTTGCATTGGCGGCTATGTCTCTCTCTGATTCGCAGGATCCCAACTGGTATACCGATACTGGTGCGTCTGCTCATATGACCGCTGACGCAGGTAATCTCAAAAGTCTTACTCCTTACTTTGGATTCAAGAAGATATATGTTGGTGATGCTTCTTTGACTCCAAGTTCAGGAAATTATGAATTAAAGGATGTTTTGTTTGTTCCTGATATAAAAAACCCTAATATCTTTTAGTAAACTTATTGAGCAAAATTCTTGCATCTTTGAGTTCTCATTGGAGAAATTCTTGATCAAGGATCCGGAGGAGAGGATGGATTCTGGCAATCGGGAGTAGGATGGGCGGTTTGTATGCCCTAGACAAAGGTGAATAAGCGCTAGTTGCGTTGAAGTTCGGAAAGGCATCAGAAGGAGTTTGGCGCCAAAGACTTGCAATTTCAATCTAAGGATGTTATTGACATAGATAGTAGGAATAAAAAGCCCTCTCCGTTTGTACTAGTTGTCAGATGGACCGTAGTTGTCGTTTACCTTTTTCTTTTAATGATAAGAAATCTGATATACCGTTGTTTAAATAAAATGCATTCTGATCTTTCTTTGGGGCCTGCCCGGTTTCTTCTAATCAAAGGTTTCGAGTTAGATTATTCTATTTTTTTTTTTTGTATGACTTCGTTTTACCTGTATTTATCCGTTTCGGCGAAAATCTGATTTTCTCAATCAATTAGATAGATGTGGCCCCAGGACGAGAGCCCCGCCTGGGGAGCCTGAACTAAATAAATAGGGTGTTCGAAAGAAAACACCGACATATAGTTGAAATGGGTTTGACTTTGATGATAAATAGTGGAGTACCAAAACATCTATGGGTTGAAGCATTCACTACTGCAGTGTATTTAATCAACAGATTTTCATTTTTGTTATCAACATGAAATCCCCTTTTCTTCTCTTTATGGTCGTGAGACTTTTCAGGGGGAGATCACTACCTTTTCTGATACATCTGACTGGTTTACTTTAAATCAATCTTCAGAGCACAGTTCCGATAGTACAGTTCAAGGTGCCGATAATTCATGTTAAAAAATCATTCTATCTCTCTTTGCCGCCTCAAGCGAGCACTTTATGGCCTTAAATTAAACAAGCACCCTAAAGGGGCTATAGCTGTCCACTATAGGAGCTTTCTTCTAACAATCCCTTATTTGATATGTCACGAAATCATGAAGCGAGCTCGTTCTATTCAATTTCAATATCTATATGGGGGAAAGAAGATCGAAGTTGAGTAGTGAAACTTCCTTTTCCAGAGTAGTCATAGGGGAATGCGCTACAGGAAGAAGATGAAATGAATGCTTCGTTTTCGCTCTTGGATTGAGTGAGAACTGATAGTTAGAGCTTGCTTGCTCTCAATGAATGGCGAGCGGGGCACCTGACTTTTCGTATTTAAGACATAATCTGAGGAAAGATCTCAACTACTGGCTCTACAGTAACCGTTGGGTCCTCCTCTGACCCTATTTTGTACGTCGGTGCAGTCGTCTCCAAATGATCCGGTATTCCAGGGTTGGATAATTGGCTGCAGCATGGAATACTACGGGAAGATTCAATTCATCATTGGCCCACTCTATATCCCCACGGAGCGATAAGGAGAGTCAGTTTACTCACCCACCCGACCAGACAGGAGAGGCACGAAGCGGAACTCCTGGAACAAAACAAGCAGTTCCCGTCAGCAAACCAGTAAGTTGCGAGTGTGTGAGTGCGCAGTTCCTTCTCTTCGGTAAGTGTCTTTGCATGTCTTAAGCATAGTAGGAGAGATTTCTTTATGAATGATTTCAAGATGGCTTGAATCCAAGCTTTGGAAATAAGCCAATCATAGGCTGCACATTCATATTCAAGATGTTTACGAATAGGACTAGTTGCTTTAAGGCGAGCTAGCAGATGAGCTAAGCAGCATACACCATTGCTTTAAAGACGGGATCTTTCCTTGGCTAGTTACCGCTCCGTGGGAACATACTATTTGCGATGAAATAAGTCTTAAATAAGAGGATCCTTCTTTCTATTTCTTCCTTCATGTATCCTTTCGTAAGTGAGTAGTATTGAAGCGTAAGTCTCGAGTTGGGTTATTCTTTTTTAAATCGAGATTGGGTTGGTGTTCAGTGTACCAAACCCTGGGGTGGCGCGCGATGAAGCCCACCCACAAGGGATCGTCTATAATTCTAGCTTGGAATCTTCGATGAGAAATCGAATTTTCCAACTAGAGAATGACAATACTCTCTTTCTTCTTGATAAAGGGAGAGAGTATTGGTTCGAAATTCGAGCGGCCCTGGAGCAAGCTCCCTCTCAGAGCGAGTATAACCGATTACTCGAGTTCGAGAATCGGGATCTCCAAATCCGAGAACTAAAACACAAAAGCTTCTGTCTTTTTCGCGACGTGCTTTCGTCGCATCCTGCGTTGGCCGAAAAGGCCTACAATCCCCAGGAAGCCTTTATCGACTTCTTTAGGGAGAAGCGGGATGAACTCGATGCCCACCACCTAGAGTGGAGCCCGGCGGAAAGAGACAGGAGCGAGATAGAATTACTTGATAGTATCTCGAAGGATCTGAGAGAGAAAGGACCTTATTCTAGCTATATAACGGATTCTTCAGCTAGAAGAAGCCTTCCTTACGAACTGGTGTTATAACATTTGAATTTCTCTGACATTCTACGTTCCCGAAACGGATCCTATCAAATATTTCACATTTTCTATGATCATCTCTATTTCAGGTATTCGGGGAATCCTCCTTAATAGACGAAATATTCCTATTATGTCAATGCCAATTGAATCAATGTTATTAGCTGTGAATTCGAACTTTTTGGTATTTTCCGTTTCTTCGGATGATATGATGGGTCAATCATTTGCTTCATTGGTTCCAACGGTGGCAGCTGCGGAATCTGCTATTGGCTTAGCCATTTTCGTTATTACTTTCCGAGTCCGAGGGACTATTGCTGTAGAATCTATTAATAGCATTCAAGGTTAAAGATGACTCCGTCAGAGTTACCAAAATACGAAGTTCTTTTCTCCTTTCGTTCTCTTCTTTCTTTTAGATTTTGACTTGGTTGGCAGGATCAGGGCCTTTCTCGCTGGGCGAGCGCATCCGATTCGAAAGTCCTTTCCTAAACCACTTCCCGTTCAGTTGCTGAAAGATAGAGATAAGGCTTTCTAAATGAGATTGAGTTCCACGAATATGCAGGCTAGAAAGATGCTATTTGCTGCTATTCTATCTATTTGTGCATCAAGTTCGAAGAAGATCTCAATCTATAATGAAGAAATGATAGTAGCTCGTTGTTTTATAGGCTTTATCATATTCAGTCGAAAGAGTTTAGGTAATACTTTCAAAGTGACTCTCGACGGGAGAATCCAGGCTATTCAGGAAGAATCGCAGCAATTCCCCAATCCTAACGAAGTAGTTCCTCCGGAATCCAATGAACAACAACGATTACTTAGGATCAGCTTGCAAATTTGTGGCACCGTAGTAGAATCATTACCAATGGCACGCTGTGCGCCTAAGTGCGAAAAGACAGTGCAAGCTTTGTTATGCCGAAACCTAAATGTTAAGTCAGCAACACTTCCAAATGCAACTTCTTCCCGTCGCATCCGTCTTCAGGACGATCTAGTCACAGGTTTTCACTTCTCAGTGAGTGAAAGATTTGTCCCCGGGTCTACGTTGAAAGCTTCTATAGTAGAACTCATTCGAGAGGGCTTGGGGGTCTTAAAAATGGTTCAGGTAAGGGGTTTAAAATAAAGTGAAAATGCCATCTCTATGGATCATTCTTTTTCGATTTTTGAGTCTTAAATTCATATAAGGATTTGAATCTCGCTTTGTCTTTTTCTTGGTGTAGTCTTCTTGACATATCAAGTCAAGAGGGCGAGGCTCCTATCAATGGTAGGAGGAAAGGGGAGTGGGTAAGCGGGCTCCTTTCAACCAGATTACTTTACGAGCTTGAATGAATTCAAAGGTTCCTAAAAATAGGTCGAGAACTACATAGATCTGATACCTTCTTCCTTGGTCTGGGAGATAGGTTATGTAGGCGTACAACAGTTCCTAGTCTGTATCACCTTAAGGACTATTAAGTCTTAGTAGTAAGAGTGCTTTAGACGATTTTGCATAGCCGTTAAGGAACTTCTGGCCGGGAAGGACTTAGCGAATGAAATGAAAAGTTAGAGTAGAGGGAGAGTTAGAAGGTAAGTCGAAATATCAAGATAGGCATCTTTGCCGGTTAAAGGCCTTTCTCTTCTCCTCCTGGGATTCAATTAAGGGAGTTCAGCCGAGGGAATAAGCTGTTCTTGCTTGAGTTAAAGGAGATATTCTCATCTATATAATAGGCATTGATGCCCAGGGGGGAAACTCAATAACTCTGTCTTTATCTCCGAAAGGAGCAATAGTCGGATCTAGCTAGCTTTAGTGGTCTTGTTGCTGTTACCGAGGATGAGAAAGCTAAACTCCTAAACTAAAGAGATTAGCTCGTTGACTTGAGGATGTCACTGGACTCTTTATCTTTAGTTCACTAGGCATGGGACCCCAGCCCATTATCTTTTCAGCTCCCCCACCATATCACCAATAAAGCCGAGCTACCCGAACTGCAAGAGCTGCCAGAACGAGCCGAGCTAACAGAGCTAAACTGCC
>CP073640.1:35000-65000 GCA_018223645.1 Jasminum sambac
CCTCATTTTTTTTTCATGAGTTTGTTGACGTAAGTTAGGGAGAGGGTAAATCGTTTCCTTCTTTCGCTATTAGTTGATCTAAAGGCTTTTCTTTTATGGTTATTGATTGCACTAGACTAGAAAGGACAAAACACACAACTTCCACCCTCTTGGCTGTAGTTTCAGCTTTTATATATGAAAAATGAAAAAGAAAAAAACCATATTTCAAAAAGAATTCAAATCATAAATTTCTCTGCACAAAACAGGGGAAGAGAATGAACTAAAACAGAGCGGATTTTTCTTCTTCTTCATTCCAGCACTACAAGCAAGTTTTTATACATGGGAGTACATCCGATAGGAAGACAACTTTCAGCCACACAACTAAACACAACATTACAAAGTTAACTAACAACATATTAAGTTAACAAAAGACATAGAACAACATTAAACATAACAAAGAAAGCCATGCATTAAAACACACTACTTTGGGTCGACGGACTCCTTATTGAAATCTTCTAGAAAGAGTCGACGGACTCTTCTAGTCTCCCCGGTCACCGAGGGTGGCGACCCGCACAATGAGCTCTTTTTGTTCGTCGAGGAGGGCCCTCTTCCTCTCTTCCAGACCGCGAATGCGGTCCCGGATCGATTGCATTCTTTGTCCTACGACCTCCGGATCGAGAGCAGGCGGATGCTCCCAGAACAGACCGAGCAATTGCTCCTGTTGGAGCTTCTCGTTTTCCACGGTTTGTATTTCTTGTGGAATGGTTGCAAGTCTTCCAGCGATATCCATAAGAGTGTTAAGTCTTACTGAATGAAAATCTTTTTTTTCTTTCTTACTTCTACGTCTTTCTTTGCCAAATAGAGACTGAAAGAAGCTTCTATTTATAGGCGTTGGAGGCCCTTAACCCTTTCTTATTATTAGTAAGAATTCTTGTCTTGGTTCCGGATCATTTCCACCCTGGCTTTTCATTAATAGTGAACCAGATCCACTAGATTTTAGTGCGCTGAATAATTGTCCTTTCCCCGTACGGAAAAGAGTACGAAAGGCCCACCCCAAAGAGCGAATAGTCCTTTGGTTTTCGCGGGTATCGCCACGCGGCTTAATCCCGATCACTCCCTCAGGAATAGGACGCAATAATAGAGCAGAATAGGAGCCAATAATAGAGCGCACATCAGAGACTACTCCCCTTTTAATAATAAGGCAGGGTTTGGAAAAGCCCCTTTCTTAAGAGATAGAGCAATCCTCACTCGACAGCTCAAAGCTGACCAGTACAAAACCATGTGATCCGTCCTCGTTTACGTACCCCACTGGCTTCGTCGTACCCTTACTACTCCTCGTTCACTGGCTTCTACTTGTCTTTTACTGGCTTATTTGTACCCAGCTACATGATGGAACTCCCCTCGGCCAATCGTCACTCGGCAGCTCCGTCCTTGATTAACTTGATTGACTTGATTGATCTGATCAGACGCTTGCTTTTTCCCAGCAAAGGTACCGTTTACAGCTCAATCCGTAAGTTCACACTAGTCAGTACAGCTTTTAATTTAGTTTAGTGAAGAAGTTTATAAAAGCAAGAATTTTAAGCACCGATTTGTGCCACGTCCTGGAAGAAACCGGCTGATGATATTGAATTCATCAAGTACGGTCTTCTTTGGAAGTGTTACGATCGTGGTGCAGGAAAGTGGAGTGAGGGTTCCAAACCAGTACTGGCTGGAGACCTAGTAATTTCCTTTCCCGGGTGGATATATGGAGGGGCTCAAGGGACCGACTTCATCATGGCTCCTGTGGATCACCAATCTACAAGAGAACAGAGTGACCAGACCATAAGAATTTAAGTGCACCTGAGCATAAGTCCCATAAGAGAAGGAAGAATAGCTGGAGCTTAGCTGCCTAGCTACAAACTCAAAAGCCTGGTGAAAGGAAGGCCTAAAATCAGGGTGCCACTTTCGAACAGTAAGATAACGGTTTGCTATCATCCAAGGTCCTCCAGTAAGAGCTCTTTTGTAATCCTCCCCAAAAAAACAATTTGAGGATGAACTGGATCTCTCATTCCTTCCCCTTTCTTACTTATCCCCAAGCCAACAGAGGCAGCTTACCCAACAAAGGCTAAGCAGGTAGGGGGCCCGGGCAGGCTCACTTAATCCTACAGGGGGCATACCATAGCACCCCAGTACCCTTCATGCGGACGTCACTTTGGATTCAATCAAGCCTCGTATGCCCAGAAGCTCATAGCCAGATCGTCTATCATACTAAGAAGGGTCGAGAGAGACTCCCCACACGAAGAAAGGAGCAAGCGGGAACGAGTGGGAATCGGAACGGAAGCAATGAGGTCAAGATTCAAGACTTCTCCTATCAAGTCAATGTTAAAAATGAAAATATTCAGAATGGAATAGTAAGAAAAAAGGACATTGTTCAGAGTGAAACTGAACCAAAGGCCCTCTCTCTGTAGGACTCGCTATCTATGCCACAAGGCTACTTCAAGGCAAGCTGGATCTCCTAGTTCGGGTATGAATTCTCATTCGAGAAGTCCCTCTTAGGTATAGACAAGATATGGTACCACAAAGCTAGGGGACTACAATTGAGTATGCCTAATTCATTCCTTCTGTGAAAAGCTTCAAAGTTGTCTGGGTTCAATTGAAAATTGCCCTAAGATTGAAGGTTTTACCTCGAAGAACTGTCGCAAGTTGAAAGTTACATCTTTGTGGGTTCGGCCCTAAAGTGTGGATCATCGGGTTGAGTACAAAGCATGTTTCAGACCTTGGGCAGTGACTCACTTTTAGTATAATTGATAAAGTAGGAAGAGTTGCTCTCCCTTGTCTCTCCCCATTGTTGACTCAGCTTGTGCCTGTTCGGGAGAAGTTGGGTGTCCCGGCTCATAAGAACTTAAATTCGTATGCTTTGGTTTTGGCACCTGCGTCAAAGGCACGAGAAAAGAAAACCTTTTCTCACCTTTCTTACTTAAGATATGAAACCGGTTTCATAGGCCACGTTGGCTAGGTTGATCTTTCATCATCAAATCACGAGTTTCATTCCATTTCTGGATCCCCTCATGAGAGTCTAAAACTTCGCTATCTTATGCCCGAAAAGTGCTCTTCTTGAGTGATCCATTCTATGAGCGGGGCAGCTAGTAGAGAGAAAATCTCCATCTTTTTAAGCCGGTCCCATTGATTTAATTAAAGCTTGTTACGATCAGGCTCATTTGGCTGAGATCTTGCCTGGAAAAGGCTTGGGTAGGGTCAGTTCGTTTGGCGCTTCGAGGCTGTCTTCGACTCATAGAAGAAGGAAGCCCACTATTTTGTCTATTTAAGACAAGAAATGGAGTAAGGGACGGGAAGCTACTCTTGTTCATCATGCGCCTTGTGTGCTTTGTATTCTCTATCGCTTGGGAATAAACGATCGCGATGTAGCAGGGTCGTGATAACTCTCTTCAAGCGGATCAAGAAAGGCGAGATCAGCTCACTTGCCCACCGACCCCTCTCTTATACGATGAAACTAAGTCCATCAACTATATAAGAAGAGGAGACAGAGAGGTAGTAAGTTGCCCGCTTGTAGCAAGTTCTTACAGGACGTAGCTAAACCTTCCGAGGGGCATCCTTCTATGTCAAAGAAATCTTACCCCACAATGCCAGTAGTTGATAACCATTATACGGATTAAGCCCGATGCTTGGATAACAGATCTTAATTCCAGTATAAGCAGTTGATCTCTACTAAAGAGGGTAAGCGAGAAATAGCCCAGAAGCTCATGCACAGATTGACGAGGAGATGTACAGAATGAGCATTTCCAAACTCATGTTTGGAAAAGACCTAGTTGAAAACAAGAAAAAAACCGGTGCCCCGATGTTGAGGACATTGAATCAACGGTTAGCTAGGTCGTTAGAATCGTTACGGAGATTCACCCTACCCGCTTCCTCCGGTAGGGCCGTTTTCCAGGGTTCATCCTATAGCTACTTAGGATCCGATCTATAGCGCGCCACCCAATTTTGGCTACCAGCAGCGGTCTGCCCTTGCACTGAACATCTACATAAAGATGGTGAGTGGTTAGGAGTTGTATGTGACTTCCCTTCTTAATTCAAACTATTCGACTATGGCACCTATGTGTTTTCGAGGGCAGGCTGGAATTCTAAAGGGGTTTCGGTAGGATTGCCTTATAGCCGACCAGTCCCTGGATAGTAGAAGTTTCTGCCTTTTTCATTCCTGAGTCCTTGTAAGCTAGTTAAGCTATTTCAAATAGAATTCCTCCCCCTATCTTTAGATTTAGCTTTCTTCGCGAGTAATTTCTTATCCTTTTGGAAGAAAATCCCCCTTATCGATGTCGGGACAGCCGAGTTTGTTTCAGTGCCCGTAACAGCAGTTGCAAGCTAGCAAACAAGTGAGATAGAAAGCTGGCATTTTAGGGCCAATTAGGCCAATGGCAATCCAAGAGTTCATTACAGCCAGCGAGCTAGTTTAAGAGAGAAGGGCATCCATTTATCTTCCTTTTGTCTTGGATCGAGAAAGAGTGATAGGTTACATTACTTACTAATGACATCTCTTGTGCTAATCTTTTAGATCCAATTGCAGGCCTAAGGCCAGTTGCGTTCCCCGGAGTTGGAGTCGTAGGCCCATAACCTTTTTTGCCCCTACTGTTCCAATCCAATAAACTCTTACATACCAAAGGAGAGATTCGCCTTATATAGAGAGGGAATAAAAGGGATTACTGAGAGTGGTGAGTGCTAAGCACTTTTCATGTCGTGTCAGACCATTTGCTCTCGATGACAGGCCCATTTAAGTTGCCTTTTTGAATCCTTTGAAACAGCTATTTAGTCTTTACTTTCTTGTCCTGTACTTGACTTTGGGTAATTCATCTAGTGGAGTGCCCTGGCGGTTCTAATTAGAATCTAATCTCTCTAGTACGACTTCCTGTAAGCCAGTGCTTTGACCAGACTAAGAGCGAGCTCAGTGGAACTTTCATTTAATGGCATTTCGGTCTTCTAAGACTCATCATAGGAATAGCCGTAGTCTCGCATGATCGAACGCAACTCTCGCACGATCGAACTCAGGTCTCGGACAAGACAACGTTAATTCGAAATCTATTAGAAAATGGAAGTCCAATTCCGCCTTCACTTCTAGAAAGGCTCTTTCTCAGAATCAATCTCGAAGCTGGTGACAAGCTAGTGCGGAATTCACCACACTAGAGGCGAACGACCGATCGAAGAGATAACACATTATCTCGAACAGGAGTACCAAAGGCCAACTAATCGATCTAGAGGTTTCAGTTGATCAAACGTACCATCAGTTGGTAAACGCTTGAGAACCCCTTACTACCACGAAGTGGTCTTCTTTGTTGTAGTATGTAAGAAATGTCACCTAAAATGCTTCTTGTTTTTGACAAAAGAAGAGTTCCAACGTTTCCAAAACGCTTCCCCGTGGAAGCCCAAGCTTAGTCCACTACTCAACTCAGGTTGGCAGGTGCTTGTGCATACAATAGTATTCAAGTCCTTAATCTTAGTCCTAGGAAGAAGGGCATATTCATTCAAGCCAATTCGATTTGCTTGGGGGAGTTCCCCCAAACTCCTCGAAGTCCCACATCCAACTCCCAATAACAACTTCACCTCCTTAAAGCATTTCAAAAACAGCCGATTCGGCTTACTAAGATGTCTTCTGCTGGTATGGTACCTGCTTATGAATATGAATATTCTTGGCAGGAAAACTAGGGGATTTGGCACAGCACGCACCCTTGTGAAAGAGCGTTATCACCCCTTTCATAATGAAACTGACTATGTCATAGCCTCATTCGTGGATTCGAGGAATCCAAAAGTATGTTATGTAAATAGCTCTAAGACGAGGAGCTTTCACGTGGAAATTAGTAATGTCCTCCCTAAAAGAAAAGGAATCTTCCTAAGTAGGGGCGGGGAAAGTAACTAGTAGATCTTGTATCGCCTCTATGGCCCCATATACTTAGTCCTTCTCTTCCCCTCCCGTCTCGATCCGATGCTTGCGATGGGTTCTGAAATCAAAGGGAAAGTTATTGCATTACCTGATTCCTGAACGAATATACTGCAACAACTGAACTTCGACAAGCCTTCCCTATTTATTTATCAGTGCAGTAAGTTTCGCGCGAAAGAACGAACACTTCCTAATCGCTAACGGAGGTGCTCCAAATGGGCTCTCGTAGCGGCCGGGCTCTTATCTATTAGCGAATAACGAACGCTACCTCGCGGGTAGGAGTACCTTTCAAGGCCCCTTTACCCTAGTTTACTTGGGGTCGGACATGCATCAAAGTGGCTCCCCTATCGAAGCTATTGCCAAGTATACCTCAACCGCCTGTCCATCCACCCTGCCCTGCCTGCGGGCCTTCCCTCTCGGAGAAGCTGGAGAAGCAAAACAGAACGGGCCAGTGATCGATCAATCATAAGTCATATCGTTTCTACTTTTTCGGGAAACCCGGTCTTCGGGTATTAGTCACGCTTTACGTGATAGGCAGGCTTGGGCTATGCCGATTGGTGAACCAAGTGCTTATGCCAACAATTCTTCCGTTTCGTTTGCTTCTTTCGGTCCGCTCTCTTGCTTCGGTCAGGAAGAGTGGGCTGACAACCACTGACTGTCCTGTCTCGCTCTTTCCCATATACGGATTACAGAAGGCAGTTCAAACTAGGGATGCGTGCGGAAAGGAATTCACTGAAGCAGTGGACGGGGCAGATGCTGCTCTTCCAGCTGGCTACTAGGTTGCTTGGGCTAGGGCAATCATCCGTAGCGTGTCGTGTCTAATCGGCAAGGGACATGGCCCTTTCCTTTGATCTTTCATTGCAGGCTGGCCTGCTTGAATCGGTAACTGGGGATCGAATAGGTCTCTCTCACTTGACCAGCTAGCCACGAACTAGGGAAATCAGGAAGCAAAGCAGCACCTGAAAAGGCAGCCATTCCAGAGCCAGAGACGGTTGACCGAGCGTAGGCTGGAAGTACAGAACGGATTTCTATCAAAAAGACCGGGCTTGAATGCAGGAACTTCTTAAGGGGAATCTGAATTGAATGAACTCTTCCTACTTTAAGCTAGAAATGCGATTCTCTCTCTTTCACGCTTAGTTTGCTTTCTTAATCTAGATTTGGTTGGTGATTGTCAGTTAGCTGGGTAATCCTGAAAGACAGGAAGATGCGGATAAAACAATAGACTGATAGAAAGACGGATCTACCCGCTGACGAGTCGACTCCCACCAGCCTGTCTCTTCTACCCGTTACTATTTGATTTGATAGGCCCGCCTTCAGAACTGGCTATAGTTTCTACCTGACCCGTGATCCTTATGCAACTCTCTCTGAATAGAGTTTCCGGAGTCAAGAGTAACCTCTTCTTTGCTTTGAGCAAGGCCTGTTTGGGACCATCCTTCCTTAGAAGGGTATCCCTATCTTAAGCCGTCTCTATTCTACATAAGGGTTTGGTTGACCAATCAACACTTTATCTCACATTCATGGATTCAGGACATGGGAATATCGGGAAAGTCACCCCATTCTAAGTCATTCCTCGGCGAAGAAAACGGATCGCACTAAAGAGATCCGTTTTCTGTCCCGAATGTACAAAATGCCACCCTCTCACTTGATTTGATTAGATAGTTGACTCCCGATTGAAGCTGTCATCACTAAGCTAGCCCTATACAGGAGAATAGCGAACCGATTTCCTACCTTGAAACGTATGGGAAGAAGCCCTCCCACTCTCTTCTCTTGACCGGCTTGTTGCTTGAGCGATGAGTAAGCTGCTTCAGTTAGATGCACGTCATGCTTTGGATCGGGGCGGTGGGACTTTTTCATTCCTAGTGGATCATCACATAAGTGTGGGACTTCCATCAAGTTAGTTGGCAAGAGGAGTTTATGTTAGAATAGAACTCTCCCATTGTTCCCAATAGTTAGATTTTATGCGTTGAGAAGCAACCCAATGACAATTGGTTTCCAGAAGAAGGGAAGGTAGAAGCTACCGAGTGCGTGCGGCAGCAACCAGAGACAGGCGAGGCAGAATGGATCTCTTTCTTCTCGTTGACTGGATAACGATCTCGTACATCAGTTCAGGCAGTTCGGGCAGCTGAAACGGTCTTCTTTTCATCAGATAATGGATACCGAGATCGAGTTGGCGCTCACATAGAAAAGTGCACTATGGAAAATGCCGCAGCCTCTCCGGCTTCAAGCGAGCCCGAAGTTTCAGAATTTCTTTCTTTTTTTCTTTATCGCGATCTCTTTTTTGTTCCAATTTCCTCCCTTTCTTGCTCATCAACCGGGAATAAAGATTCGATCGGTGTGAAGTATGCGTGCTGTTCATCAGTTGAGCGATCCACCGGTGGAGAGTAAGCGAAGGAAACCGCGAGGTTTCGCATGGCGCTAATGGGTCTCCTATGACGAGAGACGGGAAACCCATGTCAGTCAACTGAGTGTTGTAGTAAAGCATTGGAAGAAAAAGGATACGCTCCAAAAGGGGATGGAGTAAGGGATAACATTCGATTAGGGCAAGCAAGTATGGGGTGTTCTTTCTATAGAGTGAGAAACGGAGGGATCTTGCTTTCTAAAAGCCATAGTAAGGCTGTGTGCAGTCAGCCAGTAGATGACACCATAGAGGGATTTGTCGAAGCACGGATAGGGGCTCTACCACGATATGATATCTCTCATTGAGAAAGCGCTCTCAAAGCCGCTGTCCCAATAGCTTCGTTCAGGAGCGAACAACCACTAAATTGCTTGTGAAATGGACTCGCTCGGTTAATCGTACTTACAAGGGACAGCTTTCTCACTATTAGAATAACAACTTTTTCGTCTTGAATCTACCACTGAAAGCACATAAACTCGATATACGAATGGGGCTCCATCCGGAAGAAAGCCATACCCTCCCTATCCTAGAAAGAAAGACTACATAGACTAATGGGCTGCTTCGAAAGCTTAAACTACTGGAAAGATTGCAACGAGGTACACTAACGGAAAAGGCACATGACTCAACCTATAAAAAGAAAGTAAAGGTGTCCGATACCTCAACCAAAAGGATTGGAAAGCTTGGAATGATTACTTGAACCGGGAGAAGACTTTAATTAGTGGAAATCCCCCGGGAATAAGAAAGAAAAAAAATTTCCTAGCGGAGGTAGAGAAAGGACCGTGTGGAATACTTTCCATCCATTAGAAAGTATCCCATCCCTAAAGCGAAGCTCATAGAAGCGATAGAGAAAGTGCTTTTTCGTTCGAGAAGCATATCCGTTGCTCACCAATCAATCTTTGAGTGAGAGGAGAGGGAAGATCTTGCTCAGGAAGGTTTCAATGCGCGGCCTAGGCTGTGATGCTTCCTGTCGAGTACAATTAGGACTTGAAGTTTGTTTACACAGTAAGAGAAAAACAATTTTAGAGAATGGAAAAAAGTCTTGAGCAACTTTTATAGATTATATTCTTTAATATAGCATCAACATGACAATAACATTACAAAGCGATATAGGCATTTATCCCATCCATCAACCGAGAAAGACACACCTACCTTACACTAACAGGAGCGCGCTTCTTTATTCAAAACAAAAATACATTATGAAATGAACCCACATATAAAAGTGGGTTGGTCTGCTCATTATTTGTGTTCTTTATTCATTATTGAAATTCAAATCAAAATAACACCTCCACTATACTAGTGATGGAGGGGATTTGCGCCGGATGGAACAAGGCGTTTTGAACCATAGACTGCTGTTGCTGGAATGAAACGCAGCCTCGGAACTGAATTATGCTGGTTGCTGGGCCCTGATGGTGGAACTGGCATTTTGGGGGGGAAGAAAGCGGCCCCCTTTTGCGGCGGAGTGGGCAGCATCGCTTTCCCTCGTGTAGCTATGATGCCATTGAACACAAGAAGAAGAAAAAGCAGTATTTCGCGAATTCTTGCCATCACTGGAAAACAAATTGAGCTGTAGGCATCAAGGTAAGGGACCGAGATTATATACTGCTGCAGAAGCGGAATCGAAGGGGTTGGTTGAAAGGTAAGGATAGCGTGATTGGCCGATTGGTTGGAAGGTAAGGATAGCATGATTGACTGGTTGCGGGTCCTTTGGATCATGGGCCACAGCTACTTGGGTAGAGACCGATGAACATCATTTGGACAGATCCAGCGGGCCTTCTTCCATGATTCTCCTAGTTACTTCTCCACTTAGTCCCTTTTTCGCTTGAATCCCTACTTCCACATCTTTTATGGGTGATTCTTTCTCATTGGTTTCCTATTGGGGGGTCCCTTTTCAAGTTAATAGATAGATTGCCCCTGGTTCTATCAAAGCAGCTTCTTCAAGCCTGGTCTTTGGTCTATTTTGACTCTGAATTGATTAAGAAAAAGAAATTATAGGAGTGTGCATCTTATATTCGATCGAACTACGCGACTTAAGTACTCACTAAGAAAGGTGTCAAGGGACTTTGCAGCAATAAAATAAGAAGCCCTATTGGTGTGCCAGCGATTTCAGTTGCTGCCCTTCTTGAGGCACGAGCGATGTAAACAACCTCTTGTCTTCTTTCGTTCCTGGTTGAACTGGCCCCTAAGGAATTCTATTCTCCTTGAGCTTTTAGCGATTGAATTCCGTCTCTCGGTCTGTCCTCCTATTCGAGCAAGCCTAAGGCTTTCTTTTGTATCAGCATTGGCTTTTTTGTTTAAGCCAGTAAACCAGCAAGAGAAATGAGAGATAGGCCTTTAGCAAGGGGATATCGCACGGAAAGCCGGATTAGGTCTTCTAATCGAGACTTCTTTTACAGGCCTTAAACCCTTAATGAGATTACTTTAAGACAACCTGAGGCTTAAGAAAGGCCATATAAGTGCTAGCCAGAGAAGAGCAAGAGGAGCTGGAAGTTATGGACTGGAATCAGAGATTGGATGGACATCCGAAACAGAGAGGAAAAGAGGAAGCAAACAAGGCTAACTCACGAAAGAAAGCCTTGTAACTACGCTATATATTGATATTGCAACTGCGCTAATAAGGGCACATCAGCTTTCTCTGTATGTGGATTTTGGAGTCGCACTGATCGACAGGAAGAGCTCCAATTAGTAGACGAAAAAGAAGATGCAAAAGCTTTCGCACTTACTCGCATACACTCTTTTTATCTGTATTTGGGACTTCTACTCTATGTAAGTCTCATTAGTTAATAGTAGAGCTCAGCTGGACTAAGCGAGGCAGTACTCTGAGCCATATCCGAGACCATTAGCATTAGTTACCCTCTCACCAAAGCTTCCGAACTTGACAAGAAGTGGCCTATGCCTACAGTACAGGTCTCTATCAACTAACTCAAGCACTAAATAAAGAGAGGTGGGGCAGGACATCGATAGACAATAGACCAAGGAGCGAAAGCCACTCAGTTGCTTGATAAATCGAAGAGAGAAGAAGGCACCTCCCTCCAGAGGGG
This sequence comes from Jasminum sambac, assembly GCA_018223645.1. Taxonomy (NCBI): domain Eukaryota; kingdom Viridiplantae; phylum Streptophyta; class Magnoliopsida; order Lamiales; family Oleaceae; genus Jasminum; species Jasminum sambac. The sequence continues at coordinate 46,336 of CP073640.1, forward strand.
GAACTCTGAGCCTACACAGGATACATGACCGACACTGAGCACTGCAGCAGCGAGCGGGTTAGCCAAGCAGCAGCTTCTTACGGGATGACTAAGTGCGCTGAAACCAACCTGCGGGTGGATAGCGACTTCCTGTGCTAGTAGACGCTACTTTACACCCCTTACTGGAGGACCCGAATGAGGGCGCTTGGCAAGAAAGATTCAAAAGTTGCTAGATTTAGCTCTATCGTATTGTCTTAATTTCATTTATTAATTAATTCCAAGCTTCATTCAATTATCTGTCCCCGAATTTAAATAGGTGTTCAGTTCAAAAGCTTCACCCAAACGATTTCACTCAAATAGGTGCGTGACTCTATCAAAGGATGGAACAGAACTCCAGTTAGCTCGTCATTCTCCTAGTGGTTGATTTGTCCATATGGTAAGGTTGGTGCATTGTTATTGCCCGTAGCTACCTTCATTAGGTGTCCCCGACTGAGCTTAAAAACCAGCCTGGTGTACATGCGCCGGGCTAGTCTCCTGTTCGAATAGGTTTAGGGTAAGCAGAATTTGGGCGAGTTGTTGGAATCCGCTTTGCGCAAGCTTTCCCGGCTGGATGACATTTATGTCTGTAAAATATTCTTTTTGTAAGGTTCGAGTCCAGCTCGTGACTTGCCCTCTGCTTATCCACAACTTCTCTAAGGTCTCATGGCTTTGCCCTTCACTCCTTCGGCAGTGTAAGCACCATCTTACAAGACACTCTTTATTGCGTATAAACGGAATTAGATACTTCGCCTTTTCTTAATCTTATTCACATTCAGAAGCACTTTACGCTTCAGTCCAGACCGGATGTGTCCAACGATAAAAATAAGCAAGCCTTGCCGCATCCGATAGAAAGAAAAGCAAATATATGCCAAACAACTATCCCTAAAGGTGTAATAGAAGGTGCAAGTTCGACCTGGGCAATAAAGATTCTCACTATAAAATAGTTGTCTATGAATACGAATACGAAAGTCTTTCTAATTATAAGATAATAGTCTTTCCTATACCTATAGGTGGTAAGAAAGAAGATTCTCGAACCCAACGAATAGAGCGGAGTGAAAAATCCAATTCCTGTCCTTAACTTTTCGGTATTTTACTCCCTCTCCCATTCTTCGCGGATGATTGAAGAAAGATAGTCCTACTGATGGAAATCTAACCATCATATGCTGGTGTGGTTAGAGGCATGTATAGGGTAAGAAGGAGATGGGACATCCATGGCTCAGAGACGCTATCCCCAATTGGCCTGGGCAAGTCGAGGCTCGTAGCTAATGAATGAGTCCACAATCAAATTGTTCTCCTGCAGATAAAGCCCTCTGCCTGTGCATGGTGAGAAAGCTGAAGAAAGTCCCTCTGCTGTCGAAGAGCACTTCCAATCAACCTCCCCTTACTCGTTCTCTAGTTCTCCTTGGCTCTAGCTATCGTTCCATGAAGTCAAATAACCTAGCTCCAGAGCTCATCCACTCAATAATAGCCCTAACTCAAGAATTCAATTCGGAACTGCGTTCACTCAGGAAGAAAAACGAGTTTCTTTACCACTACTGAGATAGCTGATCGGTCGGCGTCCAAGCGGAAGAAGACTGTAAGAGTATAGGTTAGGGTACTAACAGAGCCAGTGGTTAAAGGGGAAAGAGCAAGCTAGAGGTCCAACCTAAACAAGCGTAAGATCTGAGGGAAGCGAGTCGTAATCGAATTTACCTACCTTTTAGCTTAGAGTAAACAGACAAGCTTATCCAGTTCTAGCCCCCTTCTAGTAACAAAAAAGCTATTCATGTCATTGGGCAGTGAGCTCGGGGGAAAGCTTTCCCAGCGAACCAGGAGCGAAGCCACTCGAACGAATGTGAGAGGAGCGAAAGTTGGGCTGCAGAGGATTCAACTGCTTATTAAGGCCGAGACAGGGCCAAGCTCAATTCCATTTTACAGGGTGCCAAGCTATGTGCTTTCTTTGCTTCATCTTTCTTTGTTACCGTGGATTCCCTTTTGTCTTTAATAGACTATTTAATTATTCAAATTGAACTGATCCCGCACTATAACCTTATGAGTCTTTCAGTCCCTCTGACTTTTCATGTCGAGATGAGAATGGAGGGGGATTAGCGTTGAGAATGCGAGATTCCAATCCAAGCTGTCGAAACAACTGCTGCTTATTCTGGTACTGGAGAATTTTTTTTCTTTCTCCTATCGAAGATTCTCGAAACTCTTGAGACTAGAGGATACAAACAGGAAACCCCCTTTTTTTTTGCTTGGCTTGACCATGTAGGGCAGCCCCACTTCCAGTATTGTTGGAAGAAAGAGTGCAGTGTAAGCAGGTCCGTTTCGGGAAGCAGTGAAGGAAGCAGAGATAGAATTTAGGAATGCAGTCACGTGCACAACGGCTTCTAGACTGGCTATTGAAGGGTACGAATTCAGAAACCGAGAGCAGCAAAGATGGCAATTCCAGCAAAGGAAGAAGCGATCGAGTTATCGAATTCAAACCGGTCTACGAATCTACGAAGGCCCTATTGAATTAAGCGAGAGAAAGCTCAATCGATGGAAGGGAAGAGAACTGCTACTATAGCTGGGAAAGTTTCTTTGGATAGAAGGAGGGGTACGAGAGGAAGGGGTTTGGTTTCCTTGCTTCTCTTTTGTTATTTTAGTGATACTGTATGGTCTGGTATACAGCATCACGCCCCATTGGGATACCAAATACAAATCTACCAATCAAGGAGCTGGTTAGCGTCCATATACTCAAAAAGAGTATTTAACTCCTTTCACATACCATAATATGATATGGGAATTTAATATGATTAGTAATCCAATAGAGACTGGCCTTAAGGAAGAATCTCTTTTTATGGGGAACGCCCAGGAAGAAGCAGCTACTAGGCTACTACCTTTCCCTAAAGATTCACTATATGTTATAGTATATTTTTGACGCCTCCCCCATGAGATAATCACAGATCTGCCGTGGTTTCTTTGCCAAGGTATGTAATGAATTAGATCTGCAGAAGCCCATCTTTCCGGGTGTTATGATTGGTGAAGAAAGCAATGCCTTCTGGAAGCGCTTCGAATATGAGGGCCTACCTACAATCTTTTTGTTGTGGTAAGATAGGCTATGAGCTGTAGGACTGCACTGAGACGCCAGATGAGAGATAGTGGAAAACGAGTTACTCTTTGGGGGCTAGCATGAACAGAGCCTTTGAGAAAGAGAGTGAAGCCCACCCTTCCTTATTACTCCATAGGGCAGCGAGGAGCATGCTGTGGAACCAACCTCCACCGTACGTACCTTTCGGTGCGACCACTAAAGAATTGCTTATACACTAAACAGCTGCTTATATACGCTTACTAAAAGACTGACTTTCATTCATTAGGCCAGCGTGAAACTAAGAAAGAGAGATGTGCCTAAGGCGGCATGTAAGCAAACTGTGCACGCTAAGAGAAGAGGAGAGATGCTCGCAATTACTACCCCAAGAAAGGCGCCCCCTATCTTCTAAAGGGGCCCGTCACTTCGTTCGTACCTTCTTGGCTTAGGTTTTCAACTGAACAACATGGCCTTGCCGCCCCGCCGCTAGCAGAAGCTAAGCGCTTGAAAAGCGCGCTAAGAAACGTTGCTTCTGTCGGCCTTTCTGCGCAACAGTCCACCAGTAGCGGAAGAGAGGGTTACCGTACATACTTCAGTCTTCCAGTTCTTACGGAAGCTCTTTCTTACCAGTCAAGTAGTACAACAGCTCTATCTTACAGCCTGGCGCGGCGGGTCGCCTTTAGAATTCAGTAGATAGAAGAGACTATTAAATAGATAAGGAGTAGGTGAGTGAATGAGTCCTCACTGACCTGAGCGATTTCGATCCCCTAGCAGGCCTTTAATTTGGTAGGTAACATCGCCAAAGCGTATCATCAGATTTGGCTACGAAGGAAGGAACTCGAAGTGAAAGGGCCCCGACTTATTTCCAGAATTAGAGTTCGACCGCAGCTTCCCCCCCTTTTTTGGGGGGGATCAAGTTCCTTGCCAACTGCCAACTATCGACTCCGATCTCTTTTCATTTGTTTTGGGTATTACCAAACCTAGCCTAGCCTTTGTCAATCACACTAAAGCAGAGCACCCAATTATGGAAAAGCCTCCTTAAGGGTGGGTTCAATTGGATGAATCTGTCAAGTCAAGGAAAACGTACGTAGCAGCAAGGATGGTGCATCGCCTATTTATCGTTCTCGCTCGGGAGCCAAAACGAACACGCCTGCTACCTACTGTACTGGACCTTCGACCAGGCATTCGCCCTTTGTCGAATTGGAACCAAGCATTGCGCTCGAACAGTTGAGCGGCCGCCGGCCAGCAACTTCCGTACATAGAGATAGATTCATTCTTCGTACCTGGTTCAGCCTCACAAGCCTTCGCGGGTTGGTCGGAAGTCAGTCTTGTTTGGTAAGACGGAATTAGACAAAGAAAAGAGAGTGCTCGACCGGAACAACGGCCAACAAAGACCGTAATTACATAGATAACAGCTCCTCCCCTTCTCCGTCTTTAAGGCTTTAAGGTGAACCGTATGGCGGCTGGAAAGAAAGACGACCTCACCTTCTCGTAAATGGTGTCAGTGAGAGCCATTTTAGTATCCTCCGTTGACCTTCTTTTGTAGATAGAATCTTCAATGAGTGGAAACAAGCACCCAACCTAATAAAGGAAAGGGGCTTGTTGAGTAAGGCCGGCTTTCGAGCCCAAGCTTACGTTTGCTTAGTAAGCTTGAGCGCATCTTTCTCATATCAAGGCTTTCCTTGAGTTTTCAAAAAGGGGCGCGTTAGCTAGGCCGTTTTCTTGCAGGAGTGCTAACGCGCGCCCTTACGTTTTCTTCGCTTGCTCTGCAGTACGAGCCTCATACAGAGCCGCGCTCCTTTAATATGATGAGAAAGAAAGGTCCCTCTTTTCCGCACCAATCCTTATTTCCTACTACATCTTTTTTTGGGTGTATAGCTCAGTTGGTAGAGCATTGGGCTTTTAACCTAATGGTCGCAGGTTCAAGTCCTGCTATACCCAAACCTGCCTTACACTCTACTATGAGTAAGGAAAAATTCGTGCCTTCAAAGATGACTCTTTGGCCTTTAGACTCGCTTCGGCGACTTCGCCCTTTAAGTGACAAGGGGGTGAGGTAAGGAGTAGTATAAGAGTGGCTCGGTCATCGAGAAACCTCTCCTTATTCATTCTATAGGGCGGGGCTGCGGACCAACAATCCAGCAAAACAAAAGGGTTTCTTCGCTCCTCTCACATTCGTTCGAGTGGCTTCGAGGGCCTAATCCCCTACTTGAGACAATGAAGGAAGCACTTCGGCATCGGCAGCGGTAGTTACTTTTTTTGAAAAGAAGGACCGAGCTGATTCTAGAACAACTTATTCTTTCTTTTTCACTTGCAAAGAACCTATTTGATTCAATTGCTGCTCCTTCTATGCTATCAATCCCATTTTGTTTACAGCGTCCTCTTCTGGGAAGGAATCGGAAGTAAGGTCAGGCTTTACTTTCCCCGTTCTTTGTCTTCTAGGCGTCGGAGGAAGGGAATGGAATGACATTCCCTTCTCCTAAGGGTTCTCCGCCTTTTAACCCTTGGCAGGGGAGAAGGACTAATCTCAGTCTATTCGGCCTCGAGGCCATCTAATATCGACTGGGGGACTTTGCCCGCTACTCCGTCAAAGAGGAAGGGCAATCCCTTAGCTTAGGTCCTTAGCCTTATTTTTATTAGCAGCTAACCGCTGCCTTTCCTTTCTATCTAAATAACTTATTTGAATTTTAATAAAAAGGGAAAGATTGAAGAATGAGCCAAACTTTTTGCCAGAAGGCCTTCTTTCCGCTACGAATAACTCTACATCCCGTCAAGAGGATATGTTGGAACTTTACTTTGAAACATATAATTAAAAAACAGGTTGTTATTCCACTAAGCACCATCACGCTAAGCCTTCGAAGGTTAGGTTTCTGGTAAGCCCAATTCTCAGATCTTATTAGCAAAAGAGGAAAGAAGGATCACCTAATCTCGATGAATGGAATGTATAGTCCGTGTAGGTGAAGAATAGCTGGCTCGATCAAGCCTTATGTTTTGTTTAGCTTATTAGCTGGACCGGGAGAAAGTCTTAATTGGGGGTAAAGTGTCCCAAGCGGCATTAAAAAAAGAAATTCCTTTTGAAAAGTCTTCATTCCATCATCAAGACGCTGTCCAATGGGCTATGCCCCGGCCAGGCTTACTTTATACAGGAGAGTAAAAAGCGATTATCCGACAGCTGCTCCAGCACCCCCGGATTCTGATTCTAATAGAAATTCTCTTTCTACATTAATAGATGAAAAAAAAATTCCTGTGATGCCGAAGCGGAGATTACGAATTCTCCTTATACTGAGGTAGAGGTAAGGGTGGACTTATTTACGGGTTGATGGATAAATTCCACTACAGGAGCGGCTATTTCCCGCGAGTTAGCATTAGGAAAAGCCTTCAAAACCTTAGTTCACTATCCTTCAGTAAGGGCACTTTTGGATTACTGCTTTGAGTCCTCGCCCCCCCTCTTCCTCAACGTGGCTTAAAAGCCCCTGTGGCCTTCTTAGCCTTTGTTCAGCGTATGAAAGATGATGAAGGAAGCCCTCGGTCCCTTACCCCCCGTGCGACTCCTCGGGCCAAGGTACTTGAAATCCACTAGCCGATCTGATACTACCAGAGCTGCACTCCCTCATTCATACAAGTTGTGCACATTCTGCCTCCGCAGTTACGCTTGCTCCCACGGTTGTAAGCCCTTCCTGAAGTGGTGGGGATTGTCTTCCAGACATAGATAGAGGAAGGGGCTCGACCCCCACCCAGCTCGAAGAAGTAGCTCTTTCTAGTTATCGTAGGGGAGACCGCAAAAAGTAGGGATTAGTTGGAACTGCTCTAGCTGCCACGGCTTGAAGTGTATGCCAAAATTGAGGAGTCATTCCCGCTGCTAGGAGATGGCAAATGCGCCTGCCCGGTCTCCTCTCTCTGAGTTACGGCAAAGGTAGTTCGGTAAGTCTCGGGTCATTAGACTGAAGCATTAGCCCTGTCTCTATCCTTGGGCTAAGTGCCCCTAGACTGGACTGAGTGCGGTGAGGTAGCTTAGGATGATGAAACCGTACCTTCTTACTTTCGGATGCTGGCTTGACTTCTTGACTTAGAGCTTTCACGTGGCAATCGAGCTGCCATTCATTGATGGAGAAAATCCTGCTATAAAGAGGTAGAATCGGCATCTGTCTCGCCTGCGCTAAGCCTCAGGGTTCCAAACCTCCAATTCATCTCCAATTTCAAAGGTCCCTCACATTTCTCTCTGAAAAAGAAGAAGCCCCCTTCCCACCGTGCGGATAAGTCTCTATCTTTCTTTGAGGAATGGGCCTGAGTCCAACATGGGCCGCAGTGGTTCTGAATATCTGAAGGTGGAAAGCCCATCCAAGAGCCAACTTCGGCATCTGATATCCTTTGCTTCTAAAAGCCAAGATGGTGAACAACCGTCCCTAATTTGAACTGCTTTGGTGGCCTGGGGCAGGTATCTTTCATAAGGAAGAATCAAAGGGTTATCCTGAAACTCCATAAAGAAAATAAAATGTTGAGCCTATGAAAGATGAAGCTTATAGCATTCCTAAAATGAAATGAGAAAGGTGTTCGAAAATGGGGAAATGCTTTGGTAGGAGATTTTCTTAACCGAGCTCTCCCATTCCGGGTCTTCAAAAATGGGAAACATCATATTGAAGATGTCTTGCTTCTAGACAATGGTCTTTATGTGTTCAAGATGAGAAGTGAGGAAGCTTGTCTAGCCATTCTAGGAAAGGGTCCTTACTATATTCTATTGCTGGAAAGTGGATGATTCTAAGGAAATCCAGACTTTATCGAAGAGTCACAAGTATACCAGTGTGGGTGAAATTCTAGAACATCCCTTTGTTGTTGTGGACACCGGAGGGGATGGAATTTTTAGGTAGCATTATTGGAAAGCCCCTATACTTTGATAGTCCTACTAGTACCATGAGAGCTTCTTCTTTTGCTAGAATATGTATTGAGATGAAGAGAAGTCTTTATGTACTCCTAGATCGTCGGAGGCAAAGAACCGGTCAAGGTGGAAGTGCTAGTTTTATGGAAACCGCCTCGTTGCACTAAGTGTGAGACCCTCGGTCATTCTACGGTTGAATGTCCTCTTTCTAGTGCTATGTCTAGTGGGGCCAAGCAAAGCAAGAATGAAAGATGAAAGAAGGTAGGACTCAGACAGGGTTAGAGAAGGAAACCTAGTTAAAACAAGGGAGTTCACCATCGTACCTTCTAATGGACTTGGAGGGGAGCGAGCGTATAGGCTCCACCTTTCTAGGAGGAGCAAGATGAGAATCAGAATATTGATTCAACGAACAAATGTTCAGCATTGAAGTCTTACCAGGAAGTAGATTCGTGTAGTGATGAGGAGGAGCAAGTAGAAGATTGGAATACTTCACCTCGCTCCATTGCTTCCATAAAGGATAATGTGGCTAAGAGGATTCTTAGAGCGAAGATTCATGAAATGAAGATGGCTAGGTGGAAAGTAGGATCCCGGTTATCTCTATCCCTGCGGTAGCCACCTTAGTTTATGTTTCCTCCTCCCTCGGGTTGTGAGGGTTGGTGCTCTAGGTTGAAATCTAGAGCTTAGTATCTCCTTGTATAGGGAAGCTTACAGTATTATGCTGCATAAGGACCGTTCAGGGTGGTAACTCATTGACTTCCAACAATGGGATTCTTCTATTAGAACTGAAACTCATGGATTGACCAAATCCTCATATTCCACCAGAAGACTGAAACTAAAATGACAGGATTTCCTGAAAGCCTTCTTTCGGCAATGGCAGATTTTGAGCTTTGACTTGCTTGCCTGGTGGACTTGCGGAGAGCTTTGAGAGGAAGCAGATCCAACAAGCAACGGATGAGCGTACTACCGCGAAAGCCGTTGCGCGTTAGCAACGCGCATACGTTTTCTTGCTGGGTGGAGCGGTCTTTGTTAACTGACTGGTTGTAGGTTCGAATCTTACTTGGGATTTATTTACTGTTGAGGGAGTGGAGTGGACCGCACATGAACAGCGATATGCTAGCACGGAAGATTCAACGGAAAGAGTCTTACTGGACTACAAAGGACACCGATTGCTGCAAATATGTCATTGTTGTTATTGGCTAGCAGTAAGAAAAGAAGCCTACTACAACATATTGTATGCACGGGGGAGGAGATATTGGAGTGGGGCACCCCCGGTGCAATGGAAGAGGTTAATCGAGGAAGAAAAGAATGTCGATCGTTAGCGAGAAGAAAAAGCGAGAGCCTCCGCTCTCTCCACAATATCCTTAAAGACCTCTCTCGTCAGGGAGTAGCGGTAGTGCCGTCTTTCGCCCCCGGTGGTCCGGGGGGCTGTTCCTGGCTTCACAGCGTATGGCCCCAACGTGCCTATCCTATACTGTTGCGAATGGTATCTCTGATTCTTGCAAGCTTTCAGACATCCTTGTCTTGGGTTCTAAACCGTGTGATCCAGCTGGGGCTTCTGAAGTGGGTAACGGATCAAGATTCTCGTCCTGGTTCTTCTGGCCCAATTGTAACATCTGAATGTGGATTTTTCTGCTCGTCCTAAGAGCTCCAGCTATGCGGGTATTCTTTTTCCTCCTCTAGGGCTTCCATGGGTGCTCATTCATTTTATCTTCTTGGCCTCAACACCCTTGTTGAACCTGTTGTGGATAATGGAAGGATTCAAGTTCTTCCTCCGAAAGGTCTTTCGGACGAAGGGAAAGTGGAGTGGGAGAATACTTTTTTAGGCCACTTCGTAGGCCGGAAACTGCCTTATTCGGCTGCTAATACCCTAGCACACAGGCTGTGGAGTGATGATAGGCTGGATGAGGTCTTATCCGCTGAAAACGGGTATTTTTTTTTCCGGACAGTTATCCCCGTAAATAACCGAGACCACACAACTCCATTTACCAACAATTTCTTGAACCCTACAATGCATGCACTGATCCGATTGACCAATAACTGCAACCTGAACTGCACTCGGGTCCCAACACAGAAGGAAGAGTAAGCCAATAGTCTCCCGAGGAAAGAAGGAAATGGCACATTGACATTAATCTTCCTCTCGAAGGGTTTACGACGCTCGAATAAGCATCCCGTCGAATCAGCTGTTACTGTTCTCGAATGCCCTGTTGCTGCAAGAATGCCTTCTTAGGAAGAATAGGCAGCTATTGAATCAGCTCTTACTCTTAGAGAATACGCTGTTTTCAGGTTTTCAGGCGCTCGGCCTTGTCCACCCTTTCTGCTAAGTATCCCGCTCTTCCCTTGAGTAGACAACACAAAGAAGGTAGCCATTCCACCATGAGGGAATGTCCCATCCCAAGTCGTAAGCGACAACATACCCAATCTGTCATAGCCAACTCGTTTGCTTCTACCAAGCCCACAAGCTTGAGTCTTCAACCAAGACTCGTTGTTCACTTGCCAATTGCATCACCAACTGGTCAAGTGCTCAGCCCATCAAGGCCTCTGCCAGAAGCGAAAGAAAAAACCGAAAATGGCTTATCAAACTCAGGCAACTTCAGCACCGGCTCAATCACCATCGCCATCTTCAAACCGTCAAAAGCCTTTTGACAAGCTTCAGACTAGTTCTAACCCCGATCCTTCTTCGGCGGATCTGTCAAAGCCCTGCCTCTTTCCTCCTGCCGAATCATCAGAGACATGGAATCACATTACTGTTATGAATAAAAAGGTTGGATTGTCGAGTGATAGGGGTGATGAGTGGAGCTCCCAGACAGCGAGCAAAGAGCAGAGCGACAATGCAAGGTGGTAGGTGCCTCAATGTTGCTTGTTCCTTTCTAAGGCAGTAACTGAAGGAAGCAAGAGCAGCTAGAAAAAGTACCCTCAGGCTTTATTCGGAAGAAGATAGATCAGAAGCAGCAACTGTCTTTGTCTGTAATCTAAAAACCCTTTGACTCTTTCCTTTTTTTGGCCTTACTTTGACGGTTCGGCGAAAATAATTGGACTCTCGTATAGGCCTGCTCGACTTCTTATTCCAGTGGGTGGGTCTACTATCCTACAGTTTTCAAAATAGGGTTCAATAAGTTCCTTCAGCTTCAAGCGAAAGCATGTGAAGACTTTTCGGCCAAACTTTTCACTGAAGCAAATCGGCGAGCAAAAGAGCTCGCCTTAGATACATTCATTCGTTAAGCAATTGTGCTTTATTTATGCAAAAAACGAGAAAGTACCTCGATTCAATGGAGTAGGTTCCGTTGGGCATTCATTCTGGGCAGAAAGATAGACTGAGCTACAACTTCCTATGGGCTTGCTGCTTTTCATCCTATTTGGCTAGTGAAATAGTTTCACGAAGACCCCATTGGGTTCTGGTTGATTCACCAAGACAAGCCAAGAGAAGAAAGAAAAGCAGATTGAAGTGTTGAAAGGACTCCCTGCAGGCCAACGAAAGCTATCAGTTGTGGACCTTGACTTGGAAGCCGGGGGGAACTGTCTAAGATAGTGGCCGTCCAAAAGCCAAAAGTGAAAAGCGAAATAAACTGCAAGCTATGGGTGAAGTTGTCGAATAAGATCCCGCTAAATTGGCTAAGCGAACCATACTTATAATATCGCTCGGAGTAAGGCCAATCGCTGGATTAAGACTAACAAACCGACCATTCCTTATCAAACAAAGGCCCAGCAAAAGACGTCACTACGTACCTCGGCCTCAGGATGAACTCCGGTGTTGAGGCCCAAAGACTTGAAATTCAACCCCTACATAACAAAGTAGATTTTCAACCTACTAAAGTCAACTCAAGGAATAATAACAAAGAAATATGTTCTAAAAAAATAAGACAAAGGAAAACAGAATGCCAGACGAGTAGAAAAGCCAGAGAAAGCCTAAGCTAAAATGTTGAATAGTAGGAGACGGCGCTCGGAAACTTTTAGTTGTCCCTACGTAAGTAAGTTGTTAAGTTTTTCCTTCTTATGCAAGACGGCTAGAGCAGAGCAGCTGTGGCCGAACCCTTGTCAAATTCAAAGGTAAGAACTTCTCTATGTTAACCAAACTTGTATGACCGACCGGTAAGCAAGATCTACGAAGAAGTATCGGCAATCCGGTTCTATGTAGGTGGGCCGACCCCAGTAAAGGCTTCCAGCCAAAGGAAGGAATTGGACGACAGGGGAAAACGAAGTTAGACCCCGACGTCCCAATGTGTATTTTTTTTCTTCCTTGTTTACAGCTTGACTCTCATTTCTGGAGCGGAGGCTGAACGGGCTGAAGCTTTCGGTATAAGGCTAACAACGCATAATGTGCTATATTAATATAGCGTAAGACTTGCCAAAGAGTATATTATAAGGTCCGTAACAAAGGCCACGCCCAGTGGTTAAGGCTAAATTTAAGAGAGGCGAAGGATGAACCCTTTTAGGCAAGTTTCAATACTCAAGATAGCAGCTTTTTATTCCTGAGAATAAGGGTAGCTAATCACAGGGTAAGGAAAAAGTGAAAAAGATATTACAAAGTTTAAATTTGCATATAATTCATGTTACAAAAAATCCGAATGAGGGGAGTCCAAGATGTAGAGCTGGTGGAATTCTCTTCGTGAATGAATACGGGTTTCCTAAACATATACCAGAGGGGCACGTAAAACCTTTCGATAAGGAAAATGGAGATGAAGGAGAGTAGTTTTAAAAGACAAAGGAGTTGGGGCTCCCCCCCAAAACAAGATCATATTGAGCAGCAACTTCGAGGGAGATAGCATTGGGACATGCTATTACCTATGTATGGTGACGGGTGTCATGCCAGAGTCTGTCCGGGAGGGAAAAAGCTAAAGCTGGAGAAGAGAGTTAGCTTTCTGCTGAGTGAGCCCGAACAGGAGCGGACGCACACCAAGTTTAGCTGGCCCAATGGCACAGACACCTACTAGGATGAGGCATAGCGGGAATTGAACCCACATCTCGTTGAGCTGCTCCAGCAAGCACCCCTTTCGGAAGCTCAATTTGTAGGACCGGGGAGAACACTCGCAGGCGTCCAGGCGTTTTGAGAGAGCGCAAAACTCTAACTTGAGTAAGTGCCAGCCAGGAAAAAGGGTTAGCCTGAAGTGGTGGTTTAGCCAAAGGGAGAACGTGCAACGGTTGGATTCAGCGCTAGAATAGCTGTTCCAATCCGAACGCCTATCCCAACACGGAGAGCTTATCCACTACATCTACATAAGGAATAGTCTAGTCCAATATTTCTTGTCTTTCAGCGACAAGGGTGCCGGATCCCGGAACTTCAAATACAAAGCAAGAATCTTTCAAAAGGCATATGGAGCCCTCCCATCCCACTCTGTAGAGAGTTAAGTCCCTCTCTTCTTCGGCCTCTCTTTAGTTTGGCCGGTCTTCAATTACAAGGGCTCAACAATTTGCCGCCAGTCTTTTTTTTTATAATCTATTATGGTCGTCGATCTCCAACTCAACCTCTGATAGGGCGGGGGACAGTTCACAAACTTGGTATTTAAATAAGTCTCAGGTCGAAGTCCTTCACCCCGGTTTCAAATCTACTCAACTACGTCGAACCTGTGATTCATAGTTTTAGTGAGAAGGTAACTCTCTCTATCAAAATGGAACTTTCTCTATGTATGGCTCTAACCCGGCTAGGATTAATAATGAGGCAATTCAGGAACTATTAGCTCTACTCGAGCTATGCCGTCTCTTGCCTTGGGTTCCAAACCTCTTCCATCGGTTTCCGATAGGGGTTCCCCGTTGTTTTAGTACTTATCATCTATTTGATCTCACCTGCCCGGCATGGCATGACATCCCTCTTCCGTTGTGAACTCCGTTTCACTCGTTAGTTCTTGTCCCCTTTCTGACCAGGAAAGTGAACCTTGCATAAGGATATCCCAGCTCGAAAGACATGTACGTAAAAAAATATCGTTTTTTGTGGTTGGAAAATAAGGTATTTCATTCTCCGGCTACTTTTCATTCGAATTCCATTTCTTCAGAAAGCTGCCTTGAAGTAGTCCTCAGGCTTATTAAGGCTAATTGATTAGAGTGGAATTAGGGAAGAAATCTAACTACTTCAGAAAGAATATCAAAGAAAGAAGAGGTTGAAAAGGAATAGGAAGAGAGTTAGTGGAGTTAGATTCGATGCCATTGATTCTGTTGGAGGAAGATTCGCAGGATAGAGAATTGCTTTGGTTGAAGAAGCTCTTGCTCACTTCATCCCTCTCCTTTCAGTCGAGTCACTTCGTACCTTTCAGATGGAGAATATGCTGTTTAGCTTGGGACTAGGGTTTGTGATCCTTCTCTTAACGGTAGAACAAAGGAGCTCCCCTAAACAAGCTGCGGAGTGGTAGACCATTGCTTGCTTTAAAGACGGGATGGGAATTTCCTAGGTCAAGATGGGTTCAGTGACCGAGGGTATCCATCTAAAGTAAAGAGAATTTGGACAACAGGATTTGACTAGCTTTTACTTTCTTTCACGTCCTTCAGCGCTTGTTGAAATGCTTTATTCTTTTCTTGCTCTACATTCTTTCCTTGGTTCGCTATATCAGTCCACTAGGAGACGAAAGAGAAGGAAGAGAGGTTCACTATACCACTTGAGGTTGAGGACTGGCTTAAACCTATTTGATCCAGCAGTCTCGCAGGCCGGAATACGCAGGAATGAGCGAGGAACGGACGAACAGAAGTCAGACTAGCTCATATACAAGAGCGAGTGTAATACCTGGAACGAGTGGGCTAGGATCGGCTACTGTTGGGATCGGTCCGGCAGGAAGGAAAGCTAATCCATCGGCTGAGAAAGAAGGTTCTTCCACGTACTGAAACTGTTGAAATGCAGTCATGTGTCAACGCCTTTATCCATTAAAGAAGATCGGATCCTTTACTGAAATCGAATAGATTTGGGTTCCCAGTCATGTCTCGATGCGTTAGATGAGATGCAGCTTCGGACTCTCCTCCCGATATCTGCTCTCTAGCCGAGGGAGTCTATCCGGACTCGACTCAAAGATGAAATATATACCGGCTCTTCGTCATATCTCATCTTTCCGGTTCTTCGAGAGTTATGGGCGACTCTACCAATGACGCACTCCCATACATAGCGAGGGCCAAAGCTCTGCCACCACCCGTTTTGGAAAGCTGTTTTTAGCTAATTGTTGATCAGTGAGCTCAGTGCAAGTAGTCTAATCCCTCTGGAACACTACTCGGGGAAGCTTTTTCTGTTTAAAAGAATATCCCTTCCTTCTTCCTCTAATGCTTGAGTATTGTCTTTTCTAAGTCAGTAGAGGGAGTTCAGTAGCTCATGGGTATGAGCTACGAACGCTTAAAAGGGATATGCTCTTAGTCTTAGCTTCTCACTGTGCTCTGCCCTTCTTCCGTTGGGCATTTGATCAACATGCATAGCAGAAAACAACTCATCCAAAACTCTTATGTCTACCGGTATGGAGCCACCTTCTTCGCTTAACCCTTATCTTCCACGCCCTAGGAAGACCAAGTACCAGCTTTACGACCATTCTGTATGGCAATAGTCAATATTCGATTTAGGCTATAAAAAAGACCATAGAATCACCCAACAAGATTGATTGCTAGCAGATGTTCTGAAATACGGTCTTTATCGAGTAGTAGATAATGGGGAATGCTTGTAACTATACGAGACTTCCTCTGATTCCTTCCCTCCCTTCCAATAACACGTAAAGGTAAACCTTCCGTGACCTTTAAAAGTAAGGATCTCGGGCATCAATCTAAAGAGAGTTTGGTAGCTTTCCCTTTACACGGGAAATTGCCTTATCTTATTAAAGGAAAAGGACGAACTCGCTTTCGCTGGGCACCAAGGCTTGACGTTGACTCTCCCGCAAATTCCTTAATCTTTTTCTAAACATCTCCTGACGATGCAATTCATTCAGTATATCCCTTTCCACTATAGAGGAACTCTCCAGGCAAGTGTTCTTAAATCTCTGACAGAACCTTTCAAGTTTTCGCTAACTCATTTCGTTAATATAAGCGCAATCCGAAGGCCACTATCACGTCGGTTGAGGGAAAGATGATCTAGTCCTTCTCTGAGAAAAAGGTCCGAGCATGATGCAAATGAAATTCTCTTTTCTTCCAACTCAGAGAGGGGCACTTATTACATAACCTGCTCGCCTTTCTTAAAAGAGAATTGGTTGAGCTAATCGACCATTCAAGGGAAGCGTATGAATTACCTCTTTCTTCCTCCAAGCACCGGTTACGAAAGCAGCTCCCTGACGACATGAATGTGAAGCTCCTTTTCTTGCATCGTATAATTTGGCAGTTGCTTTGCTCTCTCTGTGCATCCTACTAAGACTTCCTATCTTCACTGTGACATTTGCTTCTTATCTCAAAAGAAAAATCTCCTTTGAAAGCTTAGCCAGCATAGAAATTCAGTTTGAGGAAGATAAGGGATTCTTTTGAAAATTCTTATCAGATGGACTTTAAAAAGAGCTTATAAAGCAGATAGATCTTTCTTTCTTTTGTACTCAAGAGGATGTATAACTCTAACTGATATAGGTTTTTATGGAATAGGATTGGATTCTGCTCTTGATTTAGTTGCTTTGAATCAGTCTAATCTTTTATTTCATAGTTCCGGAAAGGAGATTGGCTTAGCTTAGTCTTCGTATAAGTTCTATGGTTGAAGAGTGAAAGCTCCGATTTTAGGACTTAGAAAAATAGCAAAAGGACAAGAAGGTTAGTCATTATTCATTCTTTCAGTAAACTTCTTTCTTATTGCCAAGAGAAAGAAGGGGACTTTCTTCTACTTGTAGCGAAAGGGTGAGAAAAGTCGACCGAAGGCGAAGGGAAAAAGGTACGAAGTGACTCGAGCAAAGCGTAAGAGATGGGTTTACGAAGCGAAATCCCGAGAGGAGTTTTGGAAGACTTGGGAAGAGAAGGGATATAAGAGTTCAATACCTGAAACGGGAGGAACGTAGTAACTCCACCGATAGGGGGAGGGAATGAGACTGTAAAGGAGAGGTAAGGTAGAAGATGGCGATATTCTTCATACCATATAGCGATGATAGTGATGGCTCTGTTCGAACAATTATGGATAGCAAGCACTTTGTGAAAGAGTGGGTATTTAGGGATCCAATTGTGGGTAAGTCCCTATCACTTTTTAAGTAAGTAACAGTCTCTCAAGGCTTATTCGAATATATTATCCATACGATCGAGTCCTTGCTTGGCTTTCCTAAATAGTGTCAGTCAAAAGTCAGTGCTTTGAATCGAACGTACGCTCGTTGAATAGAGGAAAACCGCAGGGTTCGAAGATTGCTCTCGTCCACGCCGGACTGCTCTAAGGCCTAATCAGGGATCAAGTCCATTCTCTCTGTACCGATAATAGCGTAAGCTTTTAGCTGGGAATTAGGCAGAAGTTCGGTTAGCTGGACCGAAATCACTTAACTAGAGGGGCATTGTTTTTTTGTTTGCCCCTTGACTCTTTCTATTGAAAGACTCGAGAGTCGTTGGGTTCAGTCAGGGGAAAGCTTTCATAATCACTCTTAGTCTTAGCGGCAGAACTTCACTCGTTGGTTCAACAAAAAGAGTCGTTTTTATTCGTAAATAAGGAGTAGTTCTTCGTGTCGTGGTGGAAGCCATTCAATCGTCATCTGATAGAGGCTCTGTGAATCTGTGCCTTTGAACAGGATAAGGGGAAAGATAAAAGAGCTTTGCCAAAAGGCTACGTACGCGAGAGGCGCGAGCGAATTCATTCGATTCAATCCAAAGGGTAGGGATCTATAGGTAGAGAAGATATTCCGGGAAAATGAAACTACGTCCATGGAAGAGAAGAAAATGACAGAAATGACCTAGAGCAAGAAAACGTATGCGCGAACGCTATACGGCTTTCGCGCTAGCGCGCTCATCCGTTGCTTGTTGGGTAGGTGGGTGGGGAAGGCTAAGCAATCATCTCGTAGGGAATTTTCTAACAATCACCAACGGGCTTCCTTTATATCAAGCCAACAGGTCCCATTTCTGACTAGCTCGCATATCCTGGTTCTCAAAATCCCCCGCCCGCGGACTCATTCGAGGCGGAGTCACTCGCTGAATAAACAGAGAATTGTTGTCAACGTCCGCACCTAAATCTGTTGATCCAGAAAGACCAAGGATAGAAGCTACTGCTCCCTTTGAACATCAGTATGAAAATGACACAATGGATGAGTTCTTCCATAGGGTAGGCCTCTAGCCAGATTCATAACATAATCAGGCTGACGACGTACTGTCTTTTTCAGAAGCCGAGCCCGGAAGCTTTAGTCGAACCCAAACCAAAGTCTTGGTAGGGTCCCTTGCTATTCTCGTATATGATGCGCCGAATCGCAAATGAGTTCCATGGCTTCCCCTTTCTTTTGCCAAAGTCCTACCTCCAATCAAGGAAGCATTGGTAGCATGCGTCAGGGGATTCCTAACTCTTCCAAGTGCAACCGAGACCCTAATTTCATAACGAAGGACCCTCTGTAAGTGGAAAGAGGGTAAGCAGAACTGCTGAAAGAGATTAAAGCTGCAATGATGCCATGGATGTTATTAGCTTATTCAAGCCTCACTCGACTCTATCTAGCCATTCGTAGTTAACATTTAGGAAGAAAACCTTTAGCGTTGTCGTATGCGACTTCCTTACTAAGCTTTTAGTAAAGTAATCCCTTATATTGGATTCTTACCGCAAGTCTTTCTTTCGACCCCGGGTCTGAATATTCGATTTAGGCTCATAAGAAGGTTGGCACAAAAGCGATAGACATTCAATTCAATAGA
>CP073640.1:70000-85000 GCA_018223645.1 Jasminum sambac
AAAAAAAAAAAAAAAAAAAAAAAAAAAAAAAAAAAAAAAAAAAAAAAAAAAAAAAAAAAAAAAAAAAAAAAAAAAAAAAAAAAAAAAAAAAAAAAAAAAAAAAAAAAAAAAAAAAAAAAAAAAAAAAAAAAAAAAAAAAAAAAAAAAAAAAAAAAAAAAAAAAAAA
Source organism: Jasminum sambac (assembly GCA_018223645.1). Lineage (NCBI taxonomy): Eukaryota > Viridiplantae > Streptophyta > Magnoliopsida > Lamiales > Oleaceae > Jasminum > Jasminum sambac. The sequence goes on from CP073640.1 coordinate 70,167, forward strand.
AAAAAAAAAAAAAAAAAAAAAAAAAAAAAAAAAAAAAAAAAAAAAAAAAAAAAAAAAAAAAAAAAAAAAAAAAAAAAAAAAAAAAAAAAAAAAAAAAAAAAAAAAAAAAAAAAAAAAAAAAAAAAAAAAAAAAAAAAAAAAAAAAAAAAAAAAAAAAAAAAAAAAAAAAAAAAAAAAAAAAAAAAAAAAAAAAAAAAAAAAAAAAAAAAAAAAAAAAAAAAAAAAAAAAAAAAAAAAAAAAAAAAAAAAAAAAAAAAAAAAAAAAAAAAAAAAAAAAAAAAAAAAAAAAAAAAAAAAAAAAAAAAAAAAAAAAAAAAAAAAAAAAAAAAAAAAAAAAAAAAAAAAAAAAAAAAAAAAAAAAAAAAAAAAAAAAAAAAAAAAAAAAAAAAAAAAAAAAAAAAAAAAAAAAAAAAAAAAAAAAAAAAAAAAAAAAAAAAAAAAAAAAAAAAAAAAAAAAAAAAAAAAAAAAAAAAAAAAAAAAAAAAAAAAAAAAAAAAAAAAAAAAAAAAAAAAAAAAAAAAAAAAAAAAAAAAAAAAAAAAAAAAAAAAAAAAAAAAAAAAAAAAAAAAAAAAAAAAAAAAAAAAAAAAAAAAAAAAAAAAAAAAAAAAAAAAAAAAAAAAAAAAAAAAAAAAAAAAAAAAAAAAAAAAAAAAAAAAAAAAAAAAAAAAAAAAAAAAAAAAAAAAAAAAAAAAAAAAAAAAAAAAAAAAAAAAAAAAAAAAAAAAAAAAAAAAAAAAAAAAAAAAAAAAAAAAAAAAAAAAAAAAAAAAAAAAAAAAAAAAAAAAAAAAAAAAAAAAAAAAAAAAAAAAAAAAAAAAAAAAAAAAAAAAAAAAAAAAAAAAAAAAAAAAAAAAAAAAAAAAAAAAAAAAAAAAAAAAAAATTTAATGGACTGAAGGACTGGTCCTTCTCTTGCCGCTTCTTTCCGAATGAAAGGATGAAGCTTTTATTTTCTTTCAAACCACATTTGCCTTTACTATCCAAGAAGACAGGATAATAAGGGGCTATGTTTATTCAACCTTCGAAATCATTCTGCTTACAGGCGTGGAAAGGAATTTTCCGGGAAGCCCGATTGAGGAGAGAAGGTTTTGGGGGAAATGGGTCCCGTGGAGTCTTTCCCGTTCTTTGGTTTTTAGGAGGGTAGAAGCCTCTGAGTCTGCGACAAGCTTTCTCAAAATTTTTATTGACCAGTATAGTATCCAGTTTCAATCGGTAAACTTTCATTTCACATAGCCACTTGATAGTTCGATAAGCCAAAGAAAGATAGGAATGCTTTCTCCCAGCTTAGTTCAAAAAAGAAACTTGGTCCTACGAACAGATGACCGGGTTGCCGACTACCGTGGCCGTTCACTGCTTGAACGTTAGGGATCAGACACCCGTAAAGCAGCCCCCGAGGAAGTACCACTCGATGGTTGTAGACACAATTGTGCGAGAAGTGGACAAGTTAATCAACGTGGACTTGCGGAGTTACAGTACGCTACCTGGCTGGCCAATCTCGTTTCAGTCAAAAAGAAAATGGCAAGAGAACGCGTCGACTACCCAGACCTCAACAAGGCCTGCCCAAAGGATGACTTCCCTCTGCCGAACATGGATATACTTACTCATCGACAGGGGTTCTAAAAGTTTTCATTTATAGATTGCTATAGTGGGTATAATCAGATAAGGATGGCTCCCGAGGATGCCAAGAAGACTGCGCTCCGAACGCCTAAGGGGCACTTTTCTAACAAAGTGATGCCATTCGGGTTAAAGAACGCGGGTGCTACATATCAGCGAGCCATGACCACCATATTCCAAGACATGATGCACAAAGAGATCGAGGACTACGTCGACGATATAGTGGTGAAATCAGGCAAAGGGGGGAATCACATTGCAGTACTGGATCGGGTCTTCGAGAGGTGTCGAGCAAATAAGATGAAGATGAACCCACAGAAATGTGCCTTCGGTGTTTCAGCTGGTACATTTTTGGGATTCGTTTTCCATCGGAACGGAATAGAGGTTGACCCTTCGAAGATCAAGGCAATACTCGAGATGCCACCTCCGATTACTCTGAAACAACTAAAAAGTCTCATGGGCAAGATATCCTACATTCGCTGATTTATTCCAAACCTCTCGAAGAAAGTAAAGCCCTGGTCAGTTATAATGAAAAAGGGTTTCGAGTTTGTGTGGTCCGAAGAATGCCAGAAGGCTTTCCAAGCGATGAAGGACGAGGTCTGATCCGACCAGGCATATGTTGAAGCAACCGGTCCGGCTGTCCGAGTTCGACATTACGTGCACTTCTCGAAAGGCGATGAAAGAAAGGGCAAGCTATAGCGGATCTACTGGCCGAGTACCCGGTCGAGGACTCGACTGACCTATTCTATTGGTGGAGCTGCTCGACTGAAAGAAAGGGGTTACTTTTCTGATTCTTGGCGTCAGAGAAAGCAGAACCAGACTCACTTTCAGCTAATGGGAATCTTTGTCTTTCCCTCTGTCTTTCTAGTCATAGGGGATGGGATTGGGTGTCCGAGTACCGATGTACAACTAAGTGGATGTCTCACGGGCGAAGGAATAGAGTGAGGCTCCACCTTCGTTCTAGTCTTGACTTGAGGGCGGTTGCCGCTTTCCTTCCTGCAAACGGAGGGCGCCGTTCGCCCCACGCTGAAGAAAGAGTACAACAAACAATAAGGATAAGATGAATGCAAGAGATAGAAAGGCCTGCTGACCCTATCCTTCTTCCATACTCACGGCGAGTCCATTGTGCTTACGAACGAGTGGAGCGTCTTCAATGCGAGTTGTGCGTGGAGTTTCGCCTAAACAGTGAAATAGTGGCGTTTGTTGTTTTCGAGTTCCCCCTGCCTTCGGAAAGGATACTCCTAATGGTACCTTAGTTCTCCATAGGCGTCTGAAGGGGGAGTGGAGTGAAGGCATTCTCTTGGGAGAAGCCCGCCAGCTTACTATACTAAGAGAAGAGGGCGCTATTTAACAGTGGTAGGGGAAGTCGTCCCGAAGCGCAACCAGACTGACTCTTGTTCTTCCTCTTCAGCGGCCAAAGCAATAAGAAGTTGTTTTCGCTTCGTTTTGAATTTAGTTCCTTTCTACAGGGACGCCCACGCAGCGGGGATATGGGGGTAAACGGGGGGACAGACAAAGCAACAGGAGGTAAGTCCGCTAAGTCCAGCTAGTCCAGTCAAGCAAGTCTAAGCTAGTCCAAGCAATTCTGCAGTAACTTCACTTTCTACTTCGGAGGACTAAGGGATATATTTACTTACACAGCCGGAAAGGGTCAACAACAAAGTGGAGGGGGAAGGTCAATCAATAGCATCGACTGGCACCGACTGGACGGACTTTTCTACAGCTTAGTCAATCGCATCAAGGGTTCTTCTACTGATGCTGAAACTGGGTGAACTACAGGTGTTTACTGAAACTACTCGTGCGGGGAGCTGCTACTGATAATGCGCCTCCGCCTTCTGCTTGCTGGGTTGAGTGGGAGGCTCTCACGCACTCCTATGTATGGATTTCAAGTTCGTTCTTCCCCACCCAGCGTAGAAACCCCCATACCATCTAGGGGCGCTCCTGCGACCTTACTAGTAGGGTCTGAGGTTCAGGATATGAAATAGAGCAACTTGACGTAACAGAAAAAAGCGTAAACCGAGTTGAATCCCCAACTGAGGAAATGTAATTGTCAAGGTCGGTAACCTGTGGCTACCTCAGGACTATCTGACTACACGGATTACACTGACAGTTATAGTTAGAAAACCTATAGCGCTTAAAAAAAAAAAAAAAAAAAAAAAAAAAAAAAAAAAAAAAAAAAAAAAAAAAAAAAAAAAAAAAAAAAAAAAAAAAAAAAAAAAAAAAAAAAAAAAAAAAAAAAAAAAAAAAAAAAAAAAAAAAAAAAAAAAAAAAAAAAAAAAAAAAAAAAAAAAAAAAAAAAAAAAAAAAAAAAAAAAAAAAAAAAAAAAAAAAAAAAAAAAAAAAAAAAAAAAAAAAAAAAAAAAAAAAAAAAAAAAAAAAAAAAAAAAAAAAAAAAAAAAAAAAAAAAAAAACAAGCAACGGATGAGCGTACTACCGCGAAAGCCGTTGCGCGTTAGCGCATACGTTTTCTTGCTGGTGGGCGCAGAGTCAAATTACTCAAACATAGCATAGAAAAGATATACCTGGCATTTGTGTTTGCAGTTCAAAAGCTCAGACACTATCTCCTTGAACATACGGTTCGGCTCATATCGAAAGCAGATCCGCTCAAGTATTAGCTTTCGAGCCTTTCTTAAAGGATAAGTACCAAGAGGTTATGGATTATCCAAATGGTCCATGATGTTTCCCTAATGTTGTAAGGCAAAGGACAAGCGTTGGCTTCTTTCTTGGCAGCTCATCCAGCCTCAGATGACACTCCTTTGTCAGATGATCCACCTGATGAAGAAGTTTTATATGCTCAAGTTAAGTTCCCCTGGGAGATGTACTTCGATGGTTCATCCAGGAGCGGGGGCAGGGACGAAAGCAGAGCTAGTGGTGGCCAAGTTCGAGAACCAGTAGTAGATTGAGTTCCAGATAGAGATTATCCTTCTCCAATAGAAGAACCTGTTTTAACGTAACAACACCGCCAACCGCTAGAGAGGCAGTTCGAGATGCAGCTAACTAAGAGTAGCGGATTCAGTTGTTTATCTTGAACCAGTCAATGTATCAGTCGCAGCATTCCTTCCAGGAGTAGCCAGGGTTTATTTTGAAGTTGATCCAGCACTCCTTATCCGAGTAACTCACCCCTCACTCAAGTTTGAGTGGCTATTGCTTTGTAAGCATCCGAACCAATTATAGTCTCAGTTAATGATGCCAGTGAACCAGCACAAATTGATCGAGTTTACCTATAATGGGACGCATCTCTTCCTAGCCCTATTGAGTTACTTTCTTCCAGGATAGCAGGATTGAAAACCTAGCTCTATCTATAACTAAAAGTATAAAGCCCGTCCCTCCATTCCATCCGCACGTCTGGAATGAGATGATCTAAGTTCTAAGTGCCGACCTTTCCGCTAGGTTCTTTGTTTTTGTCATTCCTATCCGGAAGCTAGTAGTCTATGAAACTAAGAGAATAGATAGAGCGTCAAGCGCAACCGATATCATCTATCATCCGATCTTTTTTCTTCCTTCGACCACTTCACCAGGGCCAGGGATTTGAATCCTGTACTTAGACCTGTGGCTTGAAAGAAGAGCTTCTATGCCAATTATAACGATATCTAATCTAGCATTTAATGTAAACTACCCTTTCTAATCACATGCCTTAAAAGGTCTTAGAACCGTCCTAGGAATAACATACCGAAATAAGTCAGACGCTCCTGAACGCCCACCCCTGAGAGCCAACAAGCCCGGTCACTCTGGCAAGGCAACTCCTAAGCTAGGCATCAATCTTTAGCTGGCTTTAGCTTCCCTTTTCGTTGAGTGTGAAGAAGAAGAACAAGAACAAACAGAGGTAACTAACCATACATTAGAAGAGAAAACTAAGAAAGACCAAAACATACCTAAGAAAGAAGAAAAGAAACCCCCTTTCAAGACAATTGATAACTGACGAAAGAACTGATGAAGAAGCGCATCAAAGACCTCAGCCTTAGGGATCAGAATAAGGGAGTTCACCTCTAAAAAATGCTTTCCACTTCGAAAGAAGTTCGGGAGTGAGCAAGACGGGACGAGTCAGGAAGCAGCGACTAGAAGCAAACAAAGAAAGAATCAAGCTAGGGAACACTCCAGATTTAGGCCTCCTTAAGGGCTTCTAAGGCTTAGTAAGTAGGCAGGTTCAACTATCGAGGATAGGAATTTATAGGAATTTATTCAAGACTGCCGTCTTTGCTAGTAAGTGAGTCTAAATCCCTTCCAGGAATGGGAATCATATAATGCCTTTCTTCGGACCGGACTCTTTTTCTTTTACTTGGTTGGGACTGCAACAACCTTTAACTAGTGGAGACACTGCTGCTACTACCTCGCTGAGGGGGAGGGTGCCCTAGGAACTAGGTATACTCTCTGTGACGAAGGAAGTAGGTCAATGCCAATGAGAAAGACAAGGTTTAGCCTAGAAAAGTCCTAAGGAAAGCAAATGACATAGAATAAGATGTCATCTCATGCCCTCTTTGAATGGCTTGTTCAAGAAGGGAAGGGATTGCTGCTCTTAGAAAGAAAAAGCTCTTTCTTGGTGAATCCGGACAAATGCTATCGAAGAAGAAGGAAGGCTCCGACTAATTTCCTTAGCCTTAGAAGCGTCTGTCTTATGCCACCAAATGTCTTAGAGAATCTGCTGTTCTAGAGGAAGGATCAATAGTTCAGCTAGCCACGCACACGAGGAGGATTCATCTTTCAACAGCATTTCCGATCTTAGCGCTTTCGACTTCTCATCGAAGATGCCCATAAGAACCTCTTTCGGAAGAGATGGCATCGAAAAGGTTTAGATATCCTGCTTTTCTTTTGTCAAAAAGTCATAGATATGCCGCATCCACCGGTAATGGCCGATAGTACTAATCCTAGGTGCCTTAAAGAGGGGATTTGGCTGTCCTAACTTCTTTCGGGGAGTAGAAGATACCCACGGACATAGAATAAATAGGCTCCTCCGGTCCCTTTCTCCGAGTATGGATGGCAGGTATCAGTTATGCGCACCAGACCTTTGTGCTATCGAAAAGGCAATGCCAAATTTATTCCTATGCAAAAAGGAGAGCTCTTAGGAATCTAGCTAGGTACTGTGATCCGGTGATCCCTATACCTATAATAGTAGTCGAAAGGGGGTCTTAGGAAGAATAGGGTGGACAAACTGTCTTGCGAACCTTGCTTTAAAGCTTGAAGGTGGGCAATTGTCTGTTTAAATGAAAGGAAGGAGGAATTCTAAAGGAAAGGCCCGTTGTCACCGCCCCTGGGTACCTTTGTAGTAGATTTCCTTTTTTGTTGATTTGGGAGAAAAGAAAGAGAAAGAAATAAGATCATTCGAAGAACGTTGAGCTCCACGAATGGCAACGAATGCTGAAGTCAAAGAGGCCGAGACGCCTATGATTATATGTCTGTTGAGATCGGGGGTAGTTTGATTCTGGGAACCTATGGAACGCCAATCTCGATATCTCGAATAGGTTGTTGCTGAGGATTGCAATCTTAGATTCCCACTAATCAGGCTGAGCAGACGCAAGCATCTCTTCCGCCAACCCGAATTCCCTATTCCGGCATTAGAATGTTCCGACCCGATTTCTCAATTCAACATTGAACCGGCCCCGCCTTTGCTCTTTATGCTGCGGGTGGATCCGGATCTCGATCTAAGATTTCATCTTCAACGGGTGAAACCACAATGGGATCCGCTTCCTAAGATGGCCCTTCCCAGCTCTATGCTTAAGACAAAGCTGCTCTCTAAGGCTTCTTTGAGCTAGCAGGGGTATGTTTTTCCGAAACCAACCTCTTTGACTAGACGCCCCCAGACGCTCCCACCTGTTGAAATCAGCTTTCAGAACGTAGGCTGGCCTCTTCGCAACAAGGGAAGTAATCTTTTTTACGTTTCAGATCTGCTGACACGGAAAGTGGCTAAACTCATTTGCCCAGACCCTGATGCGTTTTGGGTCTCAAGGAGGCAATTCTCTCCTTTTTATTGGGTCAACTTACATGTGATCGATCGAGCTAGACTTTATGAATGAGTTTGAGTTGGGCTTACGAGCGAATCACCCTTTCACCTATTCTAGAGTAGTACTAAATACCTAGTCTAGAGAGTCTCTCCCCACTGGCCTTCGCTCTATCCTTCGCACCAGCCTCAGACGCTAATGCCACTAGCTAGCAGACAGCGCAAATCGCCTTCTCTCTCCTATCCTATCCCCGCTGGCATGTCAATCAGTAACCTTCCCCTTTTTCTAGAAAAGGAGGGCTCCAGTTCTCTCTTCATTCAAATGGGATATTAAACTAACTGACCCTCTATTGATCGAGCTAAAGCTAAAGCTAAAGCGAAAGCGAAAGCGTTGAATTCGTCGATTCGAGATTAGGGATCAATCAAGAAGGATATTGCGGCTTGGACCGACTCTCCTGTGTGCGCTGCTTACTCCTTGTTTGGTCAGTTGGACCCGCGTAAGTCAATATTTCAGTGATCCCACTCACCCCACAGGAATCACGCAATGCGCTTTCTTCCCCTCCATCCCTGCCTGCGAGCCTAGGAGCAGAATTCTATATGATGGATGGCATTCTGTAATTCCACGATTCCTTTCTTTGAGTGAGAGCGGGTCAAAAGGCATCCTTGTATTAAATCCTATGGTGGCGGTTCCTTCGAGTGATGGGTACTCTTTCCCACGTTTGGTGACTTCCCATCTGTGTAGACTGCCTACCGGGGTTTCCGTCTTAATGCTATGGTGGCCGACCAATCCAATGAGAAAAATCCATCTTCTCCTCCCCGGGTAACAATCTCGCGTGGATAAGAAGAAAGCGTCAAAGCTAGGCGCTTCATTCAAAAAAGGCGCAGAACGGTGCAGGAGTTCCTGACCTGAAGGGACACCAGCAAGTCTGAGTTCCAATCTCTCTCAAATGGGTAACGGGAAGCAAGAAAACGTATGCGCTAACGCGCAACGGCTTTCGCGGTAGTACGCTCATCCGTTGCTTGTTGGGGCTGGAAAGCTGAATGAGAACCTGAGTAGAGCGGCAAACTCTTTCTAAGACGTGCGCCTGTCAAGCAGTTAAGATCTTGCGAAATTCCTATCGGAGTGAATGAGTACCTGGTTTGTGAAGGTAATAGCTTTTATCTCCTCTCAATCACTACGAGCTTGTCTCTCTTTGTTTGGTTGTTTAGTTCCGTAGCCTTTTTATAGCGACAGTTAGATGCCAGTTTAGCTAACGAGAGGGGATTGACGGATAAGGGTAAGTCAAAGTCCTGATATGGTTTAACCAGAGAGAGAGTACAGGCATGGGAGGAGAACATAAGCTGAACAAAATGACTAGTTCCATTCCGACGGCACTCCGGCAGGTGTCCATTGGGGAAACTGCGCCTTAGCAAAATAAGGGGTTTTAGAACAAGTTTAAGAAGAGTTTGGAGGAAAAGCTCTTATTTGAAGTTCTTTCAAAGATTGTTCCTTCCAAAAAACAGGACCTATTCTCTATCCCGTAGTGGAAGTGCTCCTCCCGAAGCTCCCTATTCCCTTAGTTGTTGCTTGCTTTCCGGTGCGAGGCGAGTCAAAAGCTTGACCATCTTTGAGGGTGGTCTACGATCAGTCTTCGTATAGTGAAAAAGTAAATCAAGATCATTCTCTCTCTATTGCCCTAGACGAGTGATTGGTCGAACATTGGAAAATTTCATACTTCCCGATTCAAACCTCTTCTTACCATTAGCACAGCTTCGAAAATCGTTATCTTTTATTCGCCTATACCTATATGTGACAAATGAATAAAAAAGAAAATTGAGAACTCGATCGAAGGTTGGAATCCATCTCCAGAACGCTCGACTGCGTTCTTTGAAAGGAGAAGAGAAGGGCTGTTGTGATTCTACGGTTTAGAGCATTACCAAGATAGCTAGTTAGCTCCTAGTAGCTCTTAGTAGATGGCCGGGCACTTCCCAACCACTTTTCTTGATTCCTTACCGGACTTGAGAAATGAAGAAGGAGAGATCCCTATCCCAACCAGATAATCTTTTACCGGAACAGACCTTGTTCTATTATACGCCTCCGCCTTGGTCGAGTCAAAACATCCTCCGATACTACTTCAACTAGAGTCATCCCCTTTGGTTGGTGGTTTCAGTGCTATCTTCGATCCTTCTTTCGCTACTGAACTATCTGGGGCAAGGAAAGCTTCTTCTTTAGGGGCAGGGAGTGAAGGTAGGATACTATACCACCTGGTATTGAGGGAAAGCAGTTAAAGCAGCTAAAGACTGACTTCCCTTCATAGGAGAGGAATTGAAGAAGCAACTAATCCTGGTATTCCCCCGAGGATGCAGGAAAGTGGGTTCGAACCTACTCGACCCACCAGGAGAGGAACGAGACTAACAACCAGATCGAAGGGATAAGGGGGGAGGAGCTTAGCTGCTCTTAGAAGGGATAGGGGATAAGATGCTCTACTATATATAAACTCAAAAGTCTTGGAATGGAGTTGGCTTACAGCTTTCCTAAGACTGAAAGGTTAGTATACGCTCGACTGAAAGCAGGAAAGGGAGAGCGGACAAAGTACCAGACGATTTGGGAATTCTGTTAAATTAGTAAGCTAGGCCTATAGAGTTGCATTGGTAAACGAAACCCCTGGAATTGCTTTACTTCTGCCTCTCGTTACTTCAATTGGCATTGTATCACGAGTGTAGGATTCCATTCATGTTACAGGTTTAGCATTCCCAATAGCTTTAGTCCTCGTATGTTTAGTGGTCGAGTGAGGAGATTCGAATTTAGCAGACCTTGATTTAGTGAAGGAGATTGGCCACAAAAACCTCTTCTCTTTCTCTTGTCTTTTCCCCTTGATTTTCTCTTTCCCGATGAAAGAAATGTGAGCCATAGAAGGCGTAGATACAGATACAGATAGGGCTCTTTCTCGAGTTTCTTCCATTGATTTAGCTTTCAAAGCCCTAAGCAGCAGGTCCCATCCGGTCTACAAAAATAGAACGCGAACTCGAACTACTTTAGCTACAAGGACAGTTTCACCGACCTAACAGCCAATAAACTACGGCTGGAATCAGGTTATCCTATTTATTTCCACTTCCGGCACCTCTAGAAAGCTTTGGAACGGCAGTTTCACTTACTTCGCATTCTGGACATTGGACCTTCTTCAAACTGGCCTTTGAACTTTTGCAAATAAATAGTAAGTTGTCTATTGGATAGAACGGAGAGAGCTCGTTGGGGGAGTTCTTTGCTAATCGAGGGCTTAACTTCTGATTTAGCTATTTCACTTCCCTGCTCTGGTTCAAAACTAGCTAGGCGGAGGACTGAACACCAAACTTTCATTAGAAAGGGGCTCCCCTCTTTGCTTTCGCTTAGCCTTATCTTGCTAGGAGAATTCATAAAAAGAGAGTAGAATCTAGTTAGAGTCCATCTATTACTTGAGGAGCGCGCATACGGAGCAGAAAAAAAAAAAAAAAAAAAAAAAAAAAAAAAAAAAAAAAAAAAAAAAAAAAAAAAAAAAAAAAAAAAAAAAAAAAAAAAAAAAAAAAAAAAAAAAAAAAAAAAAAAAAAAAAAAAAAAAAAAAAAAAAAAAAAAAAAAAAAAAAAAAAAAAAAAAAAAAAAAAAAAAAAAAAAAAAAAAAAAAAAAAAAAAAAAAAAAAAAAAAAAAAAAAAAAAAAAAAAAAAAAAAAATCAAGTAAGAGTCAAAAAGCACTAAGACACTAATGCAATAAGACTAAAGTGAAAGTAAGAAGGCATATCCTCAAGTCCCACACATGCTTGCCATAAAAGAGCGGAAATGCCGATATCTACTATTCCATGTGCTGCTCGTGGATATTTTATCTGATCCTGTAAGCAAGGCAAGGGAAAATTCTGTGCATCTAGGGGAAGGACTAATTCACTTTCCAAAGCCAATTTCATTGCCTCATTCCGTACATCTCCTCGGCAAAGTGATGCGCTATAATGACCACTACAAACGAAGGACCAAGGAGGATAAGGATAAGGGGAAGAAGCGGGGTAGAGTAATTGGTCAACTCATCAGGCTCATGACCTGAAGATTGCGGGTTCGAATCCTGCCCCCGCCTTGAGATGCTGAACTAAGATTCTTCTCTTTTTTCTTTTTTCCGGTATGCCGCTCCGCGGAGCGAAAGAACCAAGTGTGCTGTGGTGATGTCCGAATTTGCACCTATTTGTATCTATTTAGTGATCAGTTCGCTAGTTTCTTTGATCCCACTCGGTCTTCCTTTTCCATTTTCTTCCAATAGTTCCACCTATCCAGAAAAATTGTCGGCCTACGAATGTGGTTTCGATCCTTCCGGTGATGCCAGAAGTCGTTTTGATATACGATTTTATCTTGTTTCAATTTTATTTATTATTCCTGATCCGGAAGTAACCTTTTCCTTTCCTTGGGCAGTACCTCCCAACAAGATTGATCCCTTTGGATCTTGGTCCATGATGGCCTTTTTATTGATTTTGACGATTGGATCTCTCTATGAATGGAAAAGGGGTGCTTCGGATCGGGAGTAACCACTAGTGAGAGGGCAAAAATCGGGGGGAAGGACAAAGGAAATAGCGATGCCTACATTAAATCAATTGATTCGTCATGGTAGAGAAGAAAAACGGCGCACGGACCGTACTCGAGCTTTGGATCAATGTCCCCAGAAGGAAGGAGTATGCCCGCGTGTTTCAACGAGAACACCGAAAAAACCTAATTCAGCTCTACGTAAGATAGCCAAAGTACAGTTGAGCAATAAACATGATATATTTGCTTACATTCCAGGCGAAGGTCATAATTCGCAGGAACATTCTAAGGTCTTAATAAGAGGAGGTAGAGTAAAAGATTCGCCAGGTGTGAAATCCCATTGTATTCGAGGAGTCAGGGATTTGCTGGGAATTCCGGATCGAAGAAGAGGCAGATCCAAATATGGTGCGGAAAAACCCAAATCGATATGAATGGAAGATGCCTCTGGAACTTGTTTTTCTCGGTCAGTATAAGGAAAGTTTCTCGAGAAAAGGTATGGGCGACTCAGTCACATGTGCTCGACTGAATATGCAGCCACGGAACTGCTAAATCCCTCGTGAGACTCCTGTTCCGGTCAATCGTGTCAGCCTTCATCACCGCTGCTTTGGCGACCCGACTGAACGAATGCGGTGACGCGACTTGTGTAGCGAGGAGCGAAGCCACTCGAACGAATGTGAGAGGAGCGAACCGCAGTGAATTCAATCTATGAATCCACAGTGGGACGTTCTCAATCCAAAGTGGACTTTTGGGTCAAAGCCTAGACCAAAGGTGCTTAATAGCGTGGGGAGACTAATCGGGTAACGAATCCCATCCTCAGCTAAACCAAGCCCCAACAAGCAACGGATGAGCGACTACCGCGAAAGCCGTATAGCGTTAGCGCATACGTTTTCTTGGTAAAAAAAAAAAAAAAAAAAAAAAAAAAAAAAAAAAAAAAAAAAAAAAAAAAAAAAAAAAAAAAAAAAAAAAAAAAAAAAAAAAAAAAAAAAAAAAAAAAAAAAAAAAAAAAAAAAAAAAAAAAAAAAAAAAACGCTTTTAAGCCAAGGTCGTGCTAGCCTTTGCCAGCCTGATGGACTTGTGAAGTGGACAGAAGTTCCATAATCGAGATCTGGGCAGGAAGATTTTCTTAACTGGTTGGGTCTGTGGCTGCGAATGAGAAATTCTTCACGATCTGGTGGTATTGACTGACGCTGTCTGTAGCACAAGGGAAGGGTATTGATGCAAATCAAGCCTCAATGAAATGGACCTAGCCAAGTGTGGGATAGCCGTTCTGCTAGGCTTCCCCACCATGTCGATGGGCGCCCCGACCGCTGCTTGGCGTGGGGTAGCATAAGTCGTTTCCAGTGAAGAGGTGAGCGGTTTTCGAGAATCTGCCACCTCAAGGACTGAAATGTTTGGAGTAGTATAAGATAGTTGAGGATTTTGTGCTAAAAAAATAGGCATAACCATAGGAGAAGGAATCGTCACTAGCGGTTGTTTAGGTGCCGTAGACTGCTTGTCAAAGTTTCCATAACAGGGTGGCACTGCACCATAAGGATGAGAAGTCTGATTCTGTAACTGACGAAGATAGATCTCTCTGCTGCTTTGATAGCATAGGTTCCTCAAACTCTTGTTATAGAGCTTTCTAATGGCCTTGTAGCTAGTTGAAAAGATAGCTAGAGGAATCCATTTTTTTATTAGGGATATGATTAGGATATAAAATCCTTACCCTATTCCCCTTCTTTTTTCGTTCCGCTCTTCTCTTCCTTCGCTGCTTGAATGAAGGAATAAAGCATGATTGCGAACTACACTAAGATGCGGATAAACTCGTTAGCGGGAAGAACAACGACTAGCAGTATGAGGAAATCCAATCAAAAAAGGCTAGGGTTGCTTTCTCTGTTGGTTGAATTCGCCACTAGGTGGAATCAGACCTTCGGCTCTCGATTGCTGCTTGATTACCTATGTCGCTTGTATTAATCTTGACCAGCTAGGCTTCCTACTGAGTTCGAGTGAGGGTCTTTCACCTGAAAGAAAGTTTTTGCTCAGGTAATTGACTACTAAGATGGACCGCTCGTCATGAATCGCCTCCATTGTCCTACAGTACTTGCTAAAAAATAAGATGAACATTCGCTTTCTAGGTGACAATTATTCCCATCTAAAAATCCAAGGCCGGTTTTGGGTACATTCGTCTTGTCACGACGACGCTTTCTAGCGAGCGAGTCTGTCCGGCTTAAAGGGAGGTGTCTTCTCAGCAACTCGTGTAATGTCGTCGTCCTATGTTATGTATGAGGTGATTGATCTCTATGGTTCTCTCGGAAGGTTCAACTATTAGCTATGCGAGGGTTTTTTAGAGTGGAGAGCTCTCTTTTTTCTCTATCGTAGCACCACACGAGTACCCCTCTTCTGTCCTGTCCAGGCAGTCTGTAGGCAGCAGAACTTAGTGAGATCAAAGCTCAGCAGGATGAACGGCGGATAGGAGCCATCAACCGACCCGCTTCAGACAAATGTATGTCTGCCCCCATCATCATCTTTTTCATTCATGACAGATGAAGATTACAATAGTCTCAGATACAATACATAAAGAACCTGGGTGCAAGAAGGACATTTTCAATGCTTGCTTGAGCGGCGGCTTCGGCTCGTTCTTTCTGGACGGAGATAGAGTGAATCTTTTTTGCAGTTTCTGAACAGTCACCTTGCCCCGATCCAACTCTTGTCTGGTCTTCTCCATTTCTTTGTTGATCAGATTCACATAGATATTCGCTTGTACAAGTTCTGCATAAAGTTCTTTTATCTGTTGTTCAAG
>CP073640.1:95000-175000 GCA_018223645.1 Jasminum sambac
GATTCCCATTGAGTGGATAACTCAAGTCGATGTTCCATATCCAATCGGGCTTGGTGCTTTTGTGTTAAAAAGTCCTGGAAAAATTTAGCCTGAGTGGTTTGCACCTCTTGGTAGAAGGGGGATTCGTAGCCTTCCCTGCATAAGCTTTCTAGAATCAAGCATAGAGCAGGGTGCTCGAATTCTATGTTTTCGAGGTGCAAATGGATTATCGACTCGAGGTCTTTCCTATTAATGAATAACAGGGGGTCCTCCCGACCATAAAAAATAACTCCATAGAGTGAAGCTATTTTTTCGCGAGTTGCAAAACACATTTCAGTGTTTAGCAAGTCTCTCACCATGATCTCGTATTCCCTGGGTGAGAGTCCGGGGTTATGGAGGCGTTGGTGTACAAATTCAACCCATTCTGGGTCCTGATCCGGTTGCTGCATATAGTGGTCGAGAAGTTGCAGTTCAGATGGGAGAATAAATAGGGGTTGATATAGTTGATATAAAAGAAGGGGGATGTTATTGAACAGGAGAAAGCCGGCGCGTACAAAAAGAAAAATGAAAAAAGTCAATTTCAACAAAAAAAGAACTTGTTGTAAGTGACAATAATAATAATAATAAAGTCTTGCTTTCAGATGACCAATAAATCTGGAGAACAAGATATAGAAAGTAAAGAGGAAAAGGCATGACCAGAAGAATTGTTTAGCCAATGATGGATTTCGCGCCACGGAATGAATCGAGGAACTAAGGACGTTTCCAATACCGACAGCAGCTCCCGCTGAAGCAATTGTAGCAGCTCCGGCACCAATTGATTTTGCACCTTCTAACATCTCGCTGACGAAGAGACCTCACGCTTTTTCATTCACGATTTTCTGTTATAGATTCCTCGTCGATTCTTCCCCTCGTTCCTTTGATCTTGGACATCTCACTTGGAATGCCTCGCATTCTTTTCGATGAAGTGCCCAGGCGGGATACCTGCTAAGCGAGAGCTCTTTCAACTCCTTCGATCAGGTTCCGTACTCCAAATAAGCACTCCTGTCTTTAGTGGCCGTTTCCCGCTCCGCATCCTTCTTTCCGGCTTTACTTTGTTTGTGTATCTGCTTTTGGGTGTACGTATCCCACGCTAGGCTTTCTATGGGATACGATCAGAACTCGAATCACAAGGAAAGAAATCGGCTAATCGAGAGCTCTATTCCGATCCAACTTCCAATTGGTTATATAAGGCCGATTACTCTGACTTTCTCTTTCTATACGCTATTTCCTCTTAGTATTAAAGGAAATCTAGATCTTGCTTGTTCTTCGATAAGTAGCTAATAGAAAAGACGAAGATGTCATACGCGTAAGAGTAAGCTAACAACTAGATTCGTTAGTTCTAGTTCCCGTCCCGAGAAATGGAAAAGAAAGGGCTTAAAAGCGCCTTAGGCTTCAAACTCAACCTAATAATCAACTTCCAAAGGATGGAATGATTGTAGGATCAAGAAGGCCATATTCTTTATATAAAGAAAGAAAGGCAGCAGCAAGAACTATATCTGTCAAAGAAGAAGAGTCAAGAAGGAATGGAATGGAAAGTTTGGATGGAATGTGCCTATGAACTATTCCTCTTTCAAGCTCATTACGCTCATTCCCGAGGAGCACTTCACTCGCTTAAGCCGAATTTTCTCATTCAAATCCTTCTGGGGAATCCTCCGGCAATTCTCTAGTCTCATGGGATCAAGATTGATCATAACGATATCGTGGAAATGCTGGCTGCACAGACCCATATCTAAAGAATCCCCTTGATACTAAACCAGATCAAGCTTGAGAAAAGTTCTTACGTCGATCGGCTTACCGACCCGAAATTCATTCATTGAGTCAGGTCCGTACCGACCTCTCCTGGACATTGGGGGTAGTCTAGAGGAAATGGGTAAAGCCTATAAGTCTTGTACGCGCCCTCTCTTCCCACCGATTCACATCTCTTCTCTATCAATTCCTTTTCACCGGGAACAACTCCTGGTTCATTAAGCGGCTGATCTACGACTGATCACCGATCACGCGACTATTGAAGCTTAGACTACACCGATGGGATTGCCTCTCATAGACCAGCCTTCGCGCTCAACCCATCATCCAATGGAAAAGCCCGGTTCTCTACTAGTAGGTAATGGGAAGCGGGCTACTCCCCGAAAATGCCCGTACTTTGATTCAAAAGGTACAAGCAAATTCCCCTATCCATCTGCAGCCCCTAGATCCACTCGATATCGCGTGACGTTGGCTAGAAAAATGAAAAAGAAAAACATTTTAGGAAAAAGAAGGAATTCTAAACAATGGCTGGTAATGGTAATAACCTCCTAGGCACAAGCAAGTCCAAATTCAGTCAAGTAATAAGAAAGTGAGAGACTACGCTAGATTTGAAAGGGTCGGGGACCTTCAACAACCTCTCCATCCAGCATGCAGAACACGGCGATTAGTAGAAGATAAACCGTTCCGTACCATGCTTGGTAACCTTCTCACTATTTCTCCGACTCGATGAGACCACACTAAAAAAAAAGGGGGGGGAACCTTTCGTGTAGTTCATGACTATGCTGCCACTATTGAATCAACGGTAGGCAACAACCGATGCCAGATAAGATGAGGAATCATCACAGGCATAATAACGAGAAAGAAGGCTAAAAGGGTGGTCGTAGATCAGGTTAGCAATGACCGAATGGAGCAATCCGCTTCGCTAGTGAGACTGATCGGGAAGTACTTGACGATCTAAAGATGCCTGTGCTTTTTCACTTGAATTCTCTACTTCTGCACTGGGACTTTATTCTATTCTTTAAAGAGCCAAAAGTATACTAAGGGTAGTAAAGCAAGTACTGAAGTGAGGGGAGTGTACAGAACAAACAAGCGTAGCAAACCGTTGGTTGGGAAAGAAGACCTCTGGAAGTCAATTATTCAGATAGATAGCGGAGCTTTCGGAGTACATCAATCGACAGTACCAACTGAGGCTTCCAAGCCAACTTGATGAGCTTGCGAAAGGATGAATGAGACCACAAGAAGGTTTGGAACCCTACCCACAGCCCTTGCTGAAAGGGAACTGAACCGTATCATACCAAGCCTACAAAAGAATGAATCTTTCCCTTACCGCAGAGCTATTTTGGCACCTCTTTCTTGGCACATTTCGAGGATTTTCGCCTAATTTCACTAGTCAAAGTACGTTCGAGAAGTTGTCAAACATCTTGTCTTTAAAATGAGTATATGTGAGAAGGCTTCACCTTCATGTTCACATTGGCGAAGAACATAAGCGGTTGAATCAGAGTACTAGGGCTAGGGATCGGGTCATTCATGAGTCCTTTCTTTACTGTGTCTGGTGTCGAAATAGCATGACGTAGCTCGTTGGCTGAAAGCAGTGCCTGACGTGCCCTTTCATTACGTACGTAAGAAACAACCTTTGACTCGACGCGACGTAATGTAATAAAAAGCAACCCTCAGCCTCACACCCTCGCTCAAAGCTCCTTTATAGTATACTAAGGGCTCGCGCCTCTGGCTTTTCGCACTATCTCACCTTTATCAGCTCCCTTGCCTTTGCTTTGCTCCAGTGGTACACCAAGTTTGGCTTTCTTAGCTACCTTTGTACTGGAAGCTGGATCATCCGAACCAGCAATGGCCTGAAGCTTTCTCTTCTCTCCAGAACTCTCGGACTGAGAATATTGCTGCAAGAAAGCAAGCTTAGGAATGAATCGGGTCTCTGTCCCTGCTATAGCTTGGAAGATTTACTTTTGCTATTCGGCGAACTATACCCCTAGGAGATCCGGCTGCCTTAGGCTTCTACTGGTCCATCCCCCATATGCCTCTCCTACCTTTCTTGGTGCTCCATCCCGAAGTCCAGCACGGCTGCCCGATCCATCCACTCCTTGAAAGGGCAGGGGGTGGATAGGAGATAAAAAGATTTCTTATTCTGAATTAAGAAATTGATTTCCCGGGTCGCCATGAGGGCTTGAAAAAGAAGTTCACCAGCAGTCGCTCGAAAGACTGGGTGGAAGGTGGAACGATTGGGACAAGGCGGGGGGCATAGTGATCTCTTCTACCCGCCGAACCACGGAACCCTTACCTCTGGAAGTAAGGACCTAGTAATCCCCGACCTAGGGAATGGAATGAGTTATAGATAGAAAGAGAGTGGGACTGGATCCAACAAGCAACGGATGAGCGACTACCGCGAAAGCCGTATAGCGTTAGCGCATACGTTTTCTTGGTGGGGCAACTCTCCTAGTGATGATGTGTGCGTGCGATTATCTAGTCATATGAGCTCTTGTAAAACGTACAACATGTATCAATCACACACCCCGCTCTGCTATTTCTCACTTCTCATTTGCCCACGATCACCTTACTGCGGAGCCGGTCCAAAGGACTACTTATCCGGGGAATACGATAGGAGAATGCTCTTCTTCTCTTTACTCTAATTCTGACCTGCCATTAAAGGAACCAAGGCCTCAATGATCTCAGACTGCTGGCTCAATCCACCTAGTTTTCACCAGAAAACCCAATTTTTCTTTTGGAAAAAGAGTTGAACCAGCGAGCGGCCGGACATTGCCTATGCTGTGGGTTTACTAGGTAGATAGAAAAGTAACCCAGGCATGGAGCATTGGAAAGCTGCCTTCAAAGTCATGAGGTATCTTCAGGGGACCAGAGACTAAATGATCACATAACGGCAATCCGATATACTGGAGATCGTCGGATATTCGGGCTCCGATTACGCTGGGTGCCCGGACACCAGGAAATCGACATCAGGTTTTTATTACTGCTTGCCTAGGCCCCATTTCGTGGAAGAGTGAGAAAGGGTCACAGCTTCTTCCTCTACACACACTGAGTATATTGCTTGCTACTAGGCCACATGCAAGGCTATTTTGCTGAGGAACTTCATCACAGGACTTCAGGTGATGGGTACTATCTCTAGACCGCTGAAGATCTACTGTGATAACTCAGCAGCCCTTGCCTTCTCCAACAACACCGTCTAGAAGGTTAAAACAACCACGACGTAAAGTACTATGTTTTGAAGGAAATTTTGGAAGATCCTCTAGTGTCGATAGATCACATTAGCATCAGCATGATGATAGCAGACCCTTTGACCAAGGGTTCCAAACTTGGGCCACTTCCGTCAGACATTCCTACGGCTATTTTCTGGTCTTTTCTTTCTAAGTTTTTCTTCAATTGGAGAGAAGCCCCCTCGTCCACAAGCTAGTTAAATACACGTGCAACCAATCCATCTGCACGACAGCGCTCATCTACCGCTGTCAGTCTTTACCTATAGGTACGAGAGTCAAGCTCCCAAGCAGGAAGTTATCCACAACGCAATAAATAAGATAGAAAACTCACCTAGGGGAATAAAAACCTGACATTTAATGAAAAATTGAGAAGTCCGAATGGCCACTCACTCAAGAGTCAGTCTTTACTAAGCTCATGGAGACTCTCACCCGTCTCCAAGCAGGCCCCGTCACCTATGGCTCGGCAACCCGAGGCCTCACCCAAACCATGTCCACCCAGATAGGATTCCCCAAGGCAGCCTCAAACCCTGGCCCAACTCCACCCCGACGTCCATCTACCAATGCTCCTGAATTAGGATCTGCTACGCTCCTGTGTAACTCATCAATATGACTCTGCCATGTACAAGAGATTCAATCAAAGAAGGAAACCCTCCGACGAGATTCAGTCTGGCCATAGGCCGCCAACGTCGATTTTGGATTATGTTCACTGCCCCACAGCAGTTTTACCAGCCACTTACACACCTCCTATATTTAGTAAAACAAAGGGAACCCTAACCTAAGAGCCACCTGATGGCATTTTGCACTGAGACTGTCGAGCTTAGAGGCGACGGATGACCTATTTTGTAGTTTATTCCCTAGGAGCTTAGCTGACACAGCCGTCGGATTGGTATACCTCCCAACCCATCGGATCATTCACCTCTTTGACTGACTTTCAAAATTTGTCTGAAGGTTTTTCTTTCACACAGAAAGCCAAGTCAACTTCTCTCAACTGCAAGCGCGACTACTCAAAAACCCGATGAATCATTGTTTGAGTTCGTGCTTCATTATCCGAAGGGGAAACCCCCGGCCGTGCCTTAAGCAGCGAACTTTTTCGGTTCCTTGTGAGCAGGTCAGACTTCTGTTCGATTCAATACCGTCGAATGGAATGTTATTCGAGCCGGTTCTGAGGCATCTCCCGAGGAGGACGGTCTCACTATACAACAGGTTTGCTTTCTTCATCAAGGAAAATAGTCGTAGAGTGCACCCTATAAAGAAAGGCGTGCAAGCGGGCTGCCTTGCCCCGTCACCATAGATAATAAAGCCAACAGTGCTGCTCCGGACTCAGTCAGTGGTTGGGCCTTACTCCGTTCGTTCGGTTCGCTTAGCTCTGAGCTTATAGCGGTTCAGTTGGTGACGTTGCTTTCTTTCTACTCTAGTGCGCTGAGAAGAGCAGCTGACCAATGTGTCCGGTGCCCAAAGCCTTCTTCCTCCACTACTGAATGTGAATGACTAACTGATCCAGGGAGCTCAGACTGACGGTTAGATGGTTTGGTTCCTTCAGTCAGAAGGGGAGCGACTCCTGTTACTCTCAATGCATCACATACTGACTGCTAGGGTATACTACTACCATTTACAACATGAATTCAAAACAGACACGAGTTGGACTAACAAAGACAGGAATGATACCAATGGCACTACTCCTTCAAACTGTCGGGGATGCCTTGTCATCACATCAACTACTTCGTCCTTTGCTATACCGAGCTGTACCGTAACCGTACGGGGGTTGAGTCCTCTCTCATTGAAGAAGGGGATGGTGGGTAGCTACTCAACTCCTAAAGATGTCCAAACATCCGCGATTAGTGATGCAGCTTCTACTCCGATAACTAGTATGCGATGAGCAAAGCGGTAATAGGTACTAGAATCCGACGATGGGTGGAAAAAGAAGCGCCTGACTCCAGCTTCATAGAGTCAAAAATGGAGAATCATAACCACACCCCCTTGTCACAACAAAGGAAAGAGGGGAAAGAACTAGAAGTTTAATGTGGTGAAAAAGGCTTATTCTCATATATTTATTCATATGTTGATTTATATTCATTCGCTCTGCTCGCGGAGCGGCATACCGAAAAGCGTTATCGGATTTGAACAACTGAGTTGTTAGAATGTTCTTTTTCATTCTAATACAGTTATCCATAACAACACTCCTCTTAGATTCCTATGCAATTTGAAATTCTTTGAAGTAAAAAAAAAAAAAAAAAAAAAAAAAAAAAAAAAAAAAAAAAAAAAAAAAAAAAAAAAAAAAAAAAAAAAAAAAAAAAAAAAAAAAAAAAAAAAAAAAAAAAAAAAAAAAAAAAAAAAAAAAAAAAAAAAAAAAAAAAAAAAAAAAAAAAAAAAAAAAAAAAAAAAAAAAAAAAAAAAAAAAAAAAAAAAAAAAAAAAAAAAAAAAAAAAAAAAAAAAAAAAAAAAAAAAAAAAAAAAAAAAAAAAAAAAAAAAAAAAAAAAAAAAAAAAAAAAAAAAAAAAAAAAAAAAAAAAAAAAAAAAAAAAAAAAAAAAAAAAAAAAAAAAAAAAAAAAAAAAAAAAAAAAAAAAAAAAAAAAAAAAAAAAAAAAAAAAAAAAAAAAAAAAAAAAAAAAAAAAAAAAAAAAAAAAAAAAAAAAAAAAAAAAAAAAAAAAAAAAAAAAAAAAAAAAAAAAAAAAAAAAAAAAAAAAAAAAAAAAAAAAAAAAAAAAAAAAAAAAAAAAAAAAAAAAAAAAAAAAAAAAAAAAAAAAAAAAAAAAAAAAAAAAAAAAAAAAAAAAAAAAAAAAAAAAAAAAAAAAAAAAAAAAAAAAAAAAAAAAAAAAAAAAAAAAAAAAAAAAAAAAAAAAAAAAAAAAAAAAAAAAAAAAAAAAAAAAAAAAAAAAAAAAAAAAAAAAAAAAAAAAAAAAAAAAAAAAAAAAAAAAAAAAAAAAAAAAAAAAAAAAAAAAAAAAAAAAAAAAAAAAAAAAAAAAAAAAAAAAAAAAAAAAAAAAAAAAAAAAAAAAAAAAAAAAAAAAAAAAAAAAAAAAAAAAAAAAAAAAAAAAAAAAAAAAAAAAAAAAAAAAAAAAAAAAAAAAAAAAAAAAAAAAAAAAAAAAAAAAAAAAAAAAAAAAAAAAAAAAAAAAAAAAAAAAAAAAAAAAAAAAAAAAAAAAAAAAAAAAAAAAAAAAAAAAAAAAAAAAAAAAAAAAAAAAAAAAAAAAAAAAAAAAAAAAAAAAAAAAAAAAAAAAAAAAAAAAAAAAAAAAAAAAAAAAAAAAAAAAAAAAAAAAAAAAAAAAAAAAAAAAAAAAAAAAAAAAAAAAAAAAAAAAAAAAAAAAAAAAAAAAAAAAAAAAAAAAAAAAAAAAAAAAAAAAAAAAAAAAAAAAAAAAAAAAAAAAAAAAAAAAAAAAAAAAAAAAAAAAAAAAAAAAAAAAAAAAAAAAAAAAAAAAAAAAAAAAAAAAAAAAAAAAAAAAAAAAAAAAAAAAAAAAAAAAAAAAAAAAAAAAAAAAAAAAAAAAAAAAAAAAAAAAAAAAAAAAAAAAAAAAAAAAAAAAAAAAAAAAAAAAAAAAAAAAAAAAAAAAAAAAAAAAAAAAAAAAAAAAAAAAAAAAAAAAAAAAAAAAAAAAAAAAAAAAAAAAAAAAAAAAAAAAAAAAAAAAAAAAAAAAAAAAAAAAAAAAAAAAAAAAAAAAAAAAAAAAAAAAAAAAAAAAAAAAAAAAAAAAAAAAAAAAAAAAAAAAAAAAAAAAAAAAAAAAAAAAAAAAAAAAAAAAAAAAAAAAAAAAAAAAAAAAAAAAAAAAAAAAAAAAAAAAAAAAAAAAAAAAAAAAAAAAAAAAAAAAAAAAAAAAAAAAAAAAAAAAAAAAAAAAAAAAAAAAAAAAAAAAAAAAAAAAAAAAAAAAAAAAAAAAAAAAAAAAAAAAAAAAAAAAAAAAAAAAAAAAAAAAAAAAAAAAAAAAAAAAAAAAAAAAAAAAAAAAAAAAAAAAAAAAAAAAAAAAAAAAAAAAAAAAAAAAAAAAAAAAAAAAAAAAAAAAAAAAAAAAAAAAAAAAAAAAAAAAAAAAAAAAAAAAAAAAAAAAAAAAAAAAAAAAAAAAAAAAAAAAAAAAAAAAAAAAAAAAAAAAAAAAAAAAAAAAAAAAAAAAAAAAAAAAAAAAAAAAAAAAAAAAAAAAAAAAAAAAAAAAAAAAAAAAAAAAAAAAAAAAAAAAAAAAAAAAAAAAAAAAAAAAAAAAAAAAAACCTCCTGGGCGAGACAAGCTACTAGCTAGGAGCCGCTTTTCCTTCTGCCCAGCTCCTCGAAAACAACGTTCGACTTGCATGTGTTAAGCATATAGCTAGCGTTCCTTCTGAGCCAGGATCAAACTCTTCTTTTGAGTATGATTGGGCCCTGCAGTGGTAGAACCTGGTGAGCCGGGCGTGCTATATCCCAACTTTCTGTGAACTTTGCTTCTCTTATGATTAAAGCTACTTTGTTCGCGTTTAGTGATTGATATCTTATAGAGTAACAGTCTAGTCACTCAACTAATCCACTCGTAAAGGAAAGTTGATCAAGTTGCCATGAATGCTTGTGGAGCATATCTCTGATTGTTCGCTGATCTTCATCTTTAATGGTCCTTGGATAAGCTAAGGTACTGAAGCAAGTACTGAGTTCATAAGGGTTGCGCGTCCAGCCATGGTCAGGCTCTGACAAGACCTGCGTGCGAGACATGGTCAGCTAATTGATTTTCAGCTTCGCGACTTCCGTTTTGTATGAGAGCGGGCGCACTTTCTTCTCAACTCACTGACCACTACTCTACTATGGGTTAATAAACTCTTGAAAAATGCCTGTATTTGAAGCCTTTTCCACTTTCATGAGACATTAAAGTAAGGAAATAAGTAGAATATGCAGGAAGTTAAGGCTTGGCTATAGTTGCATCGGTCGAGCTCTTTCTTCTCTCATCTCCGTATCAGTGCAGTTCAAGCTTTGCTAGCCCCTTCTACTATAAAGGAGTTTAGCCCTTCCTTTAGAAAGGCCTTCTCCTTCGGCTTTTTACCTTACTTCCGTTCATTCTCTTACCCTATTTCATCGTCACCCTCTTCTTGAGGTATTAAATAAAGAATCTCAGACACCCCCCTCCTTCTTAAACTCCTTAGTTCTTATTCTACCGCTTTAGAGTAGCTTTAAGACTAAGCAAGGAAGAACTATTAGAGATAGATTCTTGGGTAGTGAGTGCACTCAATAGGCTTTTCTCTATACCCCCGAGAGTTAGACGGGAAGGCTCCAAGGCACGCTCACAGCCTCCAGCGAATGCTCTTTCCTCTTCAGTCCTGGGAAAGGTCATTTAATAGCTCTTTTCAAGGAATCGGGGAATCGAAAGAAGTATCTTAGTCCTTTATTCCTGTCTTCTCTATTCTACCTAGTTAGGAGCGGGGAATATAAAAAGAGTCTGACCTTGCCCTACGCCGGCTTAGCCCTTGGCTACTTACTCTTCCCCTTGCCTACAACCTTAGGTCATGCCTTCTCTAAGACCTATGGTATACTATTAGTTAACATATAATACCTCTCTCTCTGCTCTCCTTGCTTTCACTAAGGAACTGCCCTTAAGTATGACTCGTCGGGCTCTGCCTTAGAATGAGTTCGATTTCCTGTGCTAGCAAGAAGAAAAAAGAAGGAATGGGATAGACAACGCCATCTCTCCCTCTCACTATACACCTTGCTCAGATCTTCCCCCGGCCGTCTCATTCCTACCTTTTGGTACTAGCTCTCTGGCTCTACCACGGGCGAATTCCAACCCTCACTGTACCCCCCACATCTTCCTTCTCCCTGGTTACACGCTCATGGGATTGGTTGAAAGAAAGAGTCTTACTCATCTAGTTTCCCCGCGAAGTACTTATGTGAAATGGAGGCAGTTTCAGCTTACTCCCCGTCTCACCTGTGGATGCGTACTTTGCCTGCTCTGTGGTCTCGTGCGCGGCCAACGACTAAGGAGTTTAGTCTTAATAAATCGCTTGGGAGCTGACGGAGTCGGAGTCCCCTGTGAAAGGAACGGAGTTGGGTCCTACGCCTAAATCGGATGGTGACTAGATTCATTCCGTAGCACGGGATTCTGTAACAGCAAAAAAAAAGACCCCCACTACCGGATCAACAGGAGATCCCGCATTTCAATCTGAAAAAGAAAGAGAGTCTCTCCCTAAAGTCTCATCCCACGGGCACATCTTGACTATGAAAAGCAGAGAGATAGATCACGCCTAAAAGCTGCCATTTCTATTCAATACGATACCACCTTCCTTCCCACTTGAAATGGATTCAACAATCCAAGATTGCCTCTCGGCATAACCGGTCTTAGCTTTTCCTGTTCACGACTCCGATCTTCTCTCTCTGGTACCTTCATCTATCTTTCAGTCTCTTTTTCTTCACGGTTATGTCTTAATGTAATAAAAAGAAAAGGATCTAATTGCTTTCTTAGCTTAGTCATCACATCACTGGCACAACCTGAGAACCGTGATAATCGATCCTCAAATGAGAGTAGAGGTTTTTCATTCCCTTTCCGAAAAACTAAGACTACATTCGAGTAGGCATGCCAAGAGAAGTTTCCAGTTATTAACCCTGAACAAAAACATGAACCCGGGTAACCGTTTCCTATCGAATGATTCCATTTTTGATGACGAAGGGGGCTTACCCTCAACAACTCAGTTGAGACACTGAATACCTCTCTGGCTTGAACGTCTGCCACTTGCTCTTGAATGAATCCACCTTACACTACTGGATCTCGATCTAAGAGAAAACACTTTCTTTTTGAAGTGGAAGAAAGGATTGTGTGAGAGATTGGCTTGGGATAAAGATCCTATGCTTGTCAAATTTCTCTTATGTGAGCACTCTTCGTAAAGAGAGGCATTTGCAGATTGAGGGATAGAGCTCTTGGAAAGCAGTCGTATCCATCTAAGATAAGAAAGCATTTTGACTCCCTTCCGGCGGAAAGCCCTTTCCAGATGGAGTAGTGCATCTCTCTCTTGAAAGCCCGCTCTAACGATAGGGTCGTAGTGAATTGAGCTCTTTAGAAAGGTACGAGTGGAAGACTTTCCACGTAAGAGCTACATAAAAGGAGCGAGAAAGAGAGAGCGTAATACTTGTCTTTACGCGAGCAAGGAGAGGTTAAGCCCTTGAACCAGTTTGATAGAACCAGGTGAAAGCGCTAACTTCACTTCCGTTTTTCGGACTGGTTAAATAAATATATCAAAAAGCTTTGTTCTTTTAGAAAGAGGGAAAGCTAGTGGTTCGCGATCTACCAGTGTACTGTATGGTTCCTTAAACTTTTAGCCCAGTTGTCAATCTTATCTTTTTGCGCTAGCAATGAGTAGGAGGGGGCCTCGCCACTAGGAAGAGTCAGTCTGTAAGACCTATAGGGCAATTAGCGACCGTTTTTTTAGAAAAGTAAAAAAAAACCACAGGTCAAAACTTAAGACTGACTATAATGATCTTTTCTTCAGAAGATTCAAGATATCAGAAGTGAGAATGTGGCATTTTCCTTATGTCAGGCTGATTTGGTTGGGCGAATCCACCGACTCCTTCATCTGGCTGAGGAGGCGGATTATCGATAGGGGGCTAGCTTGCTTCCACTGGCGGCGGGATTCTAGGTATACCTGATCTCGTCAGAGAGATGGCGGGTTCATACCGTTGTTTTCGGGGAAATGGGTGGACGTGGTGGCCGAATTCCATATCAGCTGTGGTGGTTTGCACAGCGATTTGAGTCCTCCATTTTTCTTCTCGTCGGTTGAAGTATTCTACTACAACGAAGAAGGGGGTTAAAAGCATTGAAATCAAAGATTTTTAGAATTCATAAAAGGGGGTTTGAGTTCTTCAAGAAGTAAGAGCAAGAACCAGGGCCAAGTCGCAGCAATCACTCTGTGGAAAGTAAGGGATGGATATGAAACGGCATAAGAAGATTTCTCAGATTAAGAAGTTTCCGTTTCCAAGCAAAATTTCTTTCACTTTCATGATGATCATCAAGAAGAGAACTGCAATCCCATTCTGTTTTGGTGTCTTCCTAACAGTGCGGTGTCTCACTCTTCCTTCTTGCAGAACTCATCCAATTCACCTGAGCAATATTCAAAACATTATCAATCCTGAAACGCTTCATTTTCTTTCCAATCTGCTTTTCAATAAGCGTCTTCCATTGCTTTCAGGTGAAAAAGTCACTCTTGTTGCCGGCTTTCTGTAGGTCAGGGGTCGCCCTTTGCCTTGTACCAGTAATGTGCTTTCTTTTCTTCGAAGCCAGTCGTGCCTAAGGGGAACGATTTTCTCTTTGCCGTTAAGCCGGCGGCTAGGCTGGTTGTTTAATACGCGACATAGGATAAAGAAAGAGGAGTTTTTGAGCAGCAAGAAAACGTATGCGCGTTGCTAACGCGCAACGGCTTTCGCGGTAGCTCATCCGTTGCTTGTTGGGGCTTGAATCGGTATCTTGTTTAAGGATAAATGCTAATAGGGAAAGGAGGAGATATAATATAACATGAACTCCACTTTTGTTGGTATCCGTTGGGACGCATGCAAATTTCTCTTTCAATATACTCTAATCGATATTGATAGGAACGTGTGGCAGAAGAGAGGGCTCCTCTTTAGAGAAGCCCGAACTGAGTACCCGTCTTTGAAAGGTTTGGTTTGGTGAATCAGGAGGATATGTGTGACTGTCACCCCCCATGCTATGAGTTGTACTACTCAGTCTTTTCCCCTTATTAGTAGTTGAAATGTAGGCCGGGATACTCTACTCGCCCAAGAATGAACAAAGGGAGGACGGCAGGGATAGGGGGCTTTTTCTCGGGTTCAGTCTCTTTCTTTCCTTTTTTTAAACAATAGAGAGAGACAAAAGAGATTATAATATATATAGAATAAATAATTCCGGAAATCAATCGAAATCACTGGCTTCAGAGTCAATGTTGGCTCACTGAATACCAACTCGAGAACTTCATGTCGTCATAAGAGTCTCAAGATATACCCCACAACGGGAGGCTTTGCTTCGGTCACGGGAAAAGTTACAAAAAAATGATAAGATCTTCAAAAATATATTCGGGCTTCTACCCAACCGAGTCCCCCATAACTACTTACCGAACGGTGAAAGGAAAGCTGGATCTCTTGAAGAGATAGCCGGACCTGTTGAAAATATGGCAGTTATTAATGGCTCGGAAAGAAAGCTGAGCTAGGTGTTCTTCCCTGAGCTTAGAAAGGAACTCTTCGCCTCGAGGCTGTACTATTCTCCTCTCCCGTGTCAGGTTTGAGAGGGTAGGCACTTCTTACAAGTACTGGGCAGTCATGGGTGGAAGGCATTGAAAGATAGGAGGAATAGTGGTAAGCGGAAAATGAAAGAAGGAGCTCTATACCTATCACCAACCAGCCTAGAGTTTAGCTTTTCGTTACCCTCAACAGCAAACCCGGACCGAGGATTAGGGCTATACCCTCCATCCAGAAAGGGATACCCCCACGAAGGAGCAGAATCCAACCGCGCTAAAGACAATAAAGCAACCCTAAATCAGTGACACACGAAAGCTCGATCCTCAACTTCGGAATATTCGAAGCAAAGACCAGAATTCCTTTCGTTGGACGGACCGGGCGGAAGGGTGTAGAGGGGATGGGGACGATAGGGAAATTTCTCGATTATCCTTGGAAGTGAGGTTGTATAGATGTCAGGCGGTTTGGTTTCGCCTCTAAAAACTCATTCGACTGAACTAAGGCGACCAGCCGCAACAAGGAAAGAGAGGCTCGTTTCATGTTAGCAGCTCGTTTTTTTTCTATTTTGACCAACCGGTCTAACGCAATGTTCAGGTCTTTTTGTGCGTGACGCCTAGCTAAAAATTCTATATGATTCAGCAGGTGCCACACTGCCTTATGCATCAGCGGCATATTCGCTCTAGACGAGTCAAGATGTACCCCCGTGAAACCGTCTAAGTAGAACTTCCAAGGATTGGGAGATCAAACTGCGCTTCGAGTGTGTTAGGAGGAAAAAGTCCTGTGGCACCGACCGGGGACTGACAAGGTGGACGAAAGTAAACAAGCAAAGGCCAGAAGGGGACGGTTCTGTATGAATCGAGGGATCCGGTTCAAAGGGTGTAAGAAGCTTTTTTCTATTGGAACCGTCCACAGGGAGCTTTAGGCTAACGCGTAGGAGAGGATCGACAGGCCCAATACAAGTTTTAGGTGGAGCTTTCTAGTGGAACTTGGCTAAGGGAGTGACTTTTGGGCGTAACAAGACCCCACTGAATACAAACACAATCCATAAATCAATATCATCACCTTGGTACTGAATACAGTCCCCGAGTCCATGTCGTGATAATAGAACAAGTACCGCCTGTATGTAGCTGTAGTTAGTCTAGCCCGAGGCCCTCCAAAAAAGCTGGGGAATCCGGTAGGGCTCTGATCGCAACCTGGTTAGATGTTTTTATTGAAATTGGTGTTCAGTCCGCCGAAAAAAGGTCGAACTCATTTCGTATAGAAAGAAAGATGTGGGTTTTCGGGTTTGGATCGAAATGGAATCCCCGAAAACCGGGGCTGGAGTATTAAACTAGTTTTCTTTCGATAGAGGACACCCATTGGGTGGAATAGAAAAATCTATTCTATTCAAAATAGATTCTATTAATCATTCGGCCGATTGCTTATCCTTCCTTCGCTTCAGATGGCAGACGAACTACTTTCCGTTGATTGGTAGATTGAATGAGATTGATTGATGGGCGTATTGAACAAGAAGCACAAGAGCCGGTATAGATAAATAGACAAGTCCAGCTGCCAGACAGAGTGAATCCTAGTCAGTATTTACCAGCGATAGAATGGGACAGTCATCCGTCTAACGAGAAAATAGAGGCGTCGAGACATCTATATGACCAAGACCTTGTCACGAGTTGGACTCGAACCAAGACTTCTGGGAAAGGAAATTCACTACAATCCCAGCGAACTCCCGTTATTCTAATCGCTACTTTTGGTACCCGGTTCCCCACGCGGCCAGTGGGTACGTCCGGGGTGTCCCTTCTTTTGTTCTGGTCTTCACTTGGGTTATTACTTATATCTTCCGACATGTGAGTAGAAGCGCTGTGCATTCGCTTTCCACTTACTTAAACAAAGCGGCAAGGGTGGTCGTAGATCAGCTGCTCAACGGTCCAAGGGTGTCCTTCCGAACACCCCCAGAATTCTTCCCCAAGCGTGCTTCCGTTTCGTGGTCTTGGAGCTCAATAAGTATATCTTTAAATCAGTAGCTCTCTAAGTCAATAGCTCTATAACTCCAAAGGTAAGAAGAGATAAGAAAGAACTCTAACAACCGATATTGCGACAACAAGAGGATAGACTATAACTCCTAAGGATCCATCTTGCGTTCCCCAGGCACTATGAAAGGACTTTGTTTCCTCACCACTCCCCTCTCATTTATAGGGATAACCTGCTAAAATACATCTATATAGGGTCTTACATCATTGAATTGCCAACAAGTACCACAAACAAGAACATTATTGTAAAGTAAACCAAAAGAGTTTTGTTAGGATAAAAGGTTTGGAACCCTAGGACAAGAACTACTCATCCAAAGCGTATCCTCTACTCGCCTGACCGAAGAGAAGTCCTTTTATCCGACTGAACGAACAGAAAGTCGAACTCCTAACAGGATTGAAGTCCACGGCCCGAACCTCAACTCAAAGAGGAACCCGGAAAAGAGCCAAGCTGCTAGACTTTCCTTTTCTTTTAGTTGAGCTTGAGCCAGAGTTAGTAGCTCAACCTGAGTGGAACTCTAAGGCAGGAACCGCACCGAAGGAAGTGGAATTCGAAGAATAAGTTCCTAGCTAGGGAGCGTCATATGCCTTTAGTTGTTCATCCGGTCTTCACCCCGACGCAGATTTCGATCATTATATTACGATGCATCAAATCGGTAATTTTAAGAGAGTTCCAATCCGAGGGAGAAGGGAAGGACTCAGTTCCCGGGAAGGAAAGCTACTTTAGTGCGAGAACATGCCCTCGATCAATAGAAAGAGGGCCACTCTCGATTGGAATACCCCAAGAGAGTTTAACTCAAGGGCGCTACCGAAAGAGGGACTGTTGGCGGAACTGCTTTAGCGAAAGCGCGATGGGATCCCCGATCCAAGCCATGACGCAAGGAAGGATTCCAACTCTGGTGAAAGGCGAGGTAGGTTAGGAAGTTAGTCGAAAGCACTTCAAGTGCGTTCATCAATAGCTAGGGCTAAACCCATTTTTAGCTATCTCGTTGGCGGTGCCAAAAAAAAGAAGTAGTTCATAAGCCTTTTCCACAAATCGATGATGAGGAAGAAAAAAACCCATGTGCGAGTCCAACTACAAGTAAGCCTGATCTCATCGTGACTTTGACTAAAAGCCATGTTTCAAATCACCTAGCAGCTTTCTTCAGTCTAGCCTAGTTGGGAGCTAAAGAAAGGGAGCTACAAAAGCCTCCAACCAAGGTTTAATGGGTTAACAGCTGAAGATGAAAGCTCAGATATGTAGCCAATAAACAAAGAAGAAGCGAGGAAGCCCTGTAAGAGTATAGAATCTGGAAGCCCGATACGTCTTAACGAGTAAAAGCATCTACGAGATAGCATAGCGAGGAGTGTAATGGAATCGAAGCCAAGGGATTAGATTCGAGCTGCTCTCAAGCGAAAATCACTGGGTAAGGAGCCAAGGCAAATGGCCCAGTTCAAGGAAGGAATTCAACCGTGCGTACCTTCCTCTTTCTCTTTTTTAATTAAAAGTACGAGTAGGGCTAAGCCACCAATTACTTTATCATCTGTAGAGCAAAACTCATTAATGGATTTCCCTTTCCCCTCTAAAGTGGACCTAATAGCTATAGCAACAAGTGTGTGTTAGCTAACCCAAACCGTCATAAAGACAAGAAAGCTTTTCACCCAGCAAGAAAACGTATGCGCGTTGCTAACGCGCAACGGCTTTCGCGGTAGCTCATCCGTTGCTTGTTGGGCGGGGGCATATTATTCTCTATACTAGGCTGAATCTTCTAGTTTGTAGTTTGAACTCTTGTCCTTAACCTCATAGCTAGGCAAACTCGGGCGAAACCATAATTTCAGTGGCAATGTCTTAAAATCACCTTAATTTGTATAGCTTTAAAGCCGGAACGTAACGACTTCTTTTATCTTTTATATTCTAACCTCATCTATTGGAAATGATATTCCGACTATCCAATCTCTGAGCTGGCATATTACCTCACCTACGGAATAATAATATCCAAGTCTTATTCCCGAGAACAGTATAAGGATAACAATATTCTCTTATTCTGTTAAGGAAGTTCAAAAATGGCATAAGAAAAGGCCTTTAGGGTAGTTCGCGTAATCGTAAGTATCTTAGTGCAAACAATTCTCCGGGTGACTGGATTGGATTGGGTTATCGACCCAGAGCCGGCTTTAGTACCTATATCTTTCCGGCCTGAGGCCTTCCTATATTGAATCTTCCTATTCCATCGATTCAGTTGCAAACTATCCTTCCTTATGAGCTCCCCCCTGATGCGGATTGGACTGCTTCTTTTTGACTTAGGAACAAAGAAGTCTAGTTACGTGGGAATTGAAAACTACGGGATTGCTTGCTTTTGGAATCCCAGACATTGAGCATTTCAATTTCCCCCTTCAATAGTTTGTAATGCGCTTAAGGCCGGCTTGTTAGCAGGGATCGTTAGCAACTGTAGCTGTAGAAGTCCGTTCGGTAGAGGTAGGGCCCGGGACTCCTTTTTTCTAATTCGATTCTCCTCTCCTTGCTTGTGATTCAACCAGGAGTTATTAGCTACGGTAGAATATACTGTTGAAAGGAAATAGAAGCTTTCTCAGTCAAATTTATCACTTTCAATAGGCCGGCTGTTTGCGACGAGGCAGGTTTCGTAGAGCGTTGCAATGAAAGAGATCCGTCCTTCTGGTTGAGTAAGGATCATAGCCGAAGTCCTCACCTCAAAGCTCATTAAAACGCTTGAAAGCAGGCCATAGGCGAGCACAGTCCTATTTCTTATTAAGCTTGCTTACTCGGATATTGATTAGTAGGGCTTGAAAGCTTTAATCGAAGGACTGATAGTAAGCGCAGAAACCTCTTTGATAATGACTTTTTGGTTTTGTTATGACATTACTAGGAATGCTTGATGTACTGATAGTTGAGTAGGGAAAGGAGTGCAAATCCATAAGAATAAGTAGTGTAGGCATAGGGCGGATCTGTACTGATAAAAGAGGAGATCGGTTCAGGAACCAAGCCGCTGAAGTGGAGTGGGAAGAAGGCGTTCTACTCGTGTGGGATTTGCGGTAAGCAGTTCGTTCTAGCCTTAGTCTAAAAGAAGAAAAGAAGAAGTCATACCATGCCGGAATGGTATTTTATTTTATACCTATAGTCTATATATGAAATTCTTCCTAGAGGAATCGATAATGATTCATGTGAAATAAGAAAGAAGGAATCTTTCAATAAAAAGCATAATGCTTATTCCAGGGCTACACACTACTCTTTTCTTTGTTCTTCTTCGAAAATGAAGAATAGAGGCGGCCTTCGAGTAGTCAACAAGGCAGAAAGGAAAGAATTCTGTGGAAATACATAAGAGAGTAACCTCGAATTCGCAGTAACAAGTATGTAAAAACGTGGCAGCAACCTCGAGCTATAAAGGTCACAAATCAATTATGTTCTTTTGAGCCTGGGTACACTTTTGAAGTAGTAGGAAGAAGAGCTACTGTTCCAGTTGATGCACGTTTCGAAATCGAACCCGTGGCAAGCAATTCGGAAGTTAAGGTAACCGGCAGTCCTCCTATTCAATGAGAATTTCTCTCTCTTCTCTTTTCTTATTTGGTAGTTGGTGTCCGCCTCTTTTCACTCCCAACGGGTTCAGAAGCGAAGCTTCGTCGATCACAGCTAGCTTCATTATTTACTATACTATTGCCCCTTTCGCATTGAACTAAGAACTACTATAGAGCACTGACGTTTTAAAGAACACCTTTTTGTTTGTTTTTTTTTTTAAAGATTGGGCTCATACGGCGTTCAGCCTGCGTTCTTCCATGCTGTCTCTACTAAGCTTGCATTTCGTGTGCGTGAGTCGCTTTCTTTTAGTTTTAGCCTTGACTTTCCTCTCTATCCTGGGAGGTCAGAACCCGCCTAGAAATTCTTTCTTTAGAGTTTCATTCCCGTTCTTTGGTATCATCTACGCGTTGAATCGCCAGGAAGAAGTTTCATTTTTCCATTTCCCGTTTATTAATTCACGGAATTCACTCACGAGCTCCTTCCGGTAGGATTCTTTTATAAACATTGAGGAGGTAAGAGTCCTATCAACCATACAGTTCGCATACTAGTGAAAACTAGAATCGAATCCTTCCTTAATCAACTACAAGTACAGTAAGGAAGGAAAGGATTACATCCTCTTTTAATGCATTCCTTATTGCTCTATCCATAGAGAGCAGACAAAGAGACAATTCAAGGTCTTACGCTTAGAATGATTCAACACTAGGATAACTAGAGAAACCAAAAAATCCTATCCGAGAGGCAAGGAATGGTATTCTCCTATCCTCCGCTCTTGGCTAGCATCCAGACTGCCTTAGTTAGCTACATATCTCTGGGTTAAACATCCAGAAAGTCATGCAGTTACATCGAGCTATCAACCAAGAAGCTTAGAAGTCCTTTTTACTCTCCCAGTACATGAAGGCTGAAGAGAAGTCATAAAGAGAAGACTTAACCCCAACAAGCAACGGATGAGCTACCGCGAAAGCCGTATAGCGTTAGCAACGCGCATACGTTTTCTTGCTCCTCAGCTCCTCGTTTAGAAACCACATACATCTAATCCTAGCCTATCTGTTCTTGCTTCCTCTAATCCTGCCCGCTATCCCAACTACAAAAAGAAAGAAGACGGCTACTCTCTAATAAAGTTAATTAGTTATTATCTGTCCTAGCTGGATATAAAGTCGTTACATCCAGCTTATAGAGGACGCAATGACTCAGACTAGCTACCTATGCCTTTCCTTTCTACATGAGGGAGACAGATAAGAGCAAGAAGGCTAGGTCCCAGCCTCTTCCACTAAAAAAAGTTTTCTTAAGGCTTCTTGCCAATAGTGAGAAAGACCTCGCTTATCCATCTTGAGAAAGAGGAGATAACGAAAGATAACTCGATCAATGTTTTCCGTCTTTGTCTGCTATAACCTTCAAGGAAGACAAGCGGAAGATGCAAAAAGGCAGGACAGATGATAAGACGATGCATCTTTGCGTCTTTTTGTCTGGATCTATATATAGAAAGAAGCTCGAATGCGTTAGAACTCCTTCTCCTTCTATCCTAGCGCTCTCAAGCTAAGGTAGCTCGAAGCTTTGAATGGCTCCTGCCTAGCTTAAAGGGTTGAGGTTATTCTGGGCCGGGCTTGGACGGCATCGGGGTTGGCTCTTCCAGTTGTTTTTGCTGTACTGTCTGTTCCAATTGGCGGCCGAGCGCTAACAAACATATGGTAGACCAGACAGCTGTTCTGGTTATGTTCTTCCTATTAGTGGGGGTGAAGCTATATTAGATTACGTAGGTGACGAGAATACTATATTGGGCTATTCTAGTTCGATGCAAGAAGAGCAATGGGGCCGAGGCCCTTATTATACAGCAGGGCTGGGTTTTCTTGCTACAGACGAGAGAGACGGGGATCTCAAGGAGCAGACCATTATTCACCGATAGACGCAGTCTATTCTCGCCAGGTGCCCCCCTCTTCTCCTCAAAGGTTCTCATTCGACGATTCCCTTTCTTCTAGCAGCTGAGTGAGGATCCGGTGTCTTAGTTTAAGTTGTTCCGGTGTAGCTAGCTGCTCTTCCTTTTGGTGAATGTAAGAAAGGCGAAGCTTTATTGAGTTCCCGGGTATAGAACCTTTCTGCTTTAAAGAAAGGAAACGGCTTTGTTTGCCAGCAAGCAAGGCTGCGATGCGAATAAGGCTATCGAGTGCGTCGGATATAGGAAATTTCATAGAGAAAGAAATTATAGTTCCCACCTGGACACGAGATTAGGGCGAGACGAGCGCAGTAAAAAGGAAGGGCCCTATTATGAAAAAAGCGGGTCTTGACGATTATCCACAGGCCTTCTTCCCGATAGACGGACTATGAGAAGGGGAGAAGGCGGCCAACCCCAAAAGAGCTAAGTCATGTTTAGAATAGCTCCTGGCCTAAGGGCTCGTGGAAATAGTACAACGGCGCCAAAAAGAAAAAGGGCGGTAGGCGGAGAATGAAGATATCCCACGACTGGTTCGTAAGGATAGAAATTCCAGCATCGGTTCTGAATAGAACAAGGCCCGGAAGCATAGTTCCAAGCCAAGTTCCGCTTTTGCTTTTGAAGCACAGGCAAAAGCTAAAAAGGGGCTTTTTGAAGGTAAGTTTCATTTTATTTTACTTGGTAGTTCGCCAAGAAGAGATGCTGACACAGACATATATCCGTAGTTGAAATCCCGTCATATGATTCAAGGCCAGCTGAAGAACTAGAATAGGCTTCGCCAAAGCTGATGAAGACTAACTAAATAGGAGCACCCCTCTATCGAATAAGGCGCTACCATAGTCATTCAGCAACGGAATCTGTCTATCCGCGGATCAATCATTCATTCCAGCTTACATATTTGTTATTTGTTGGGTGAATGACCCGGGTACTTTATTTCTTAGACGTGTTTCCATGCCATGTCTGAGTGAAGAGCTTCTGGCAAGGTATTAAAGGAGCGGTTCTCTATATTCAATTCCTGCGTATGATGGTGCCTGGCCTCTTTTTCACGCTAGGAGGGAAAAATGCTTTCTCTCTCGTGCCCCTTTCTTTGTCGATCAATGTACAATGTAATGTATGGAATATTGACTTTATTCAATGAGCTAGGGCTAGCCCCGTGTTATTTGAAAATCTTGGCATAAAGTCAATCGCTTTCTGGAGACAATCCAATTCATTCTGCGGCTAGATCTCTGTATATAAAACGGAGCTTTCGGCCCCCGTACTGGGTGGGCCCCTCCAGTAGTGGAAAGATGCCCATATTAGAAAAGTGATCCTTGTTTTGGAGCTTAGTCTCGATCTAGATCTTAGTACTCCGGGTGTTTTCATTTATACGCGTACTTGTCCAGGCTTTACCTACCCACCGCCTTCCTTCCCATCTCTCTGGGGTGACCAGCTCTTTTCACTATGCTATGGCCAGATCCTTCCAAGGCCCCAGGCTAAGGTAAGGCGGCTAAGTGAAGTCCTCTTCCCGAAATGTGCTCTATCCGAGCCTTACAGATCTGCTGAGCATGAATCCCATTTCCTTCTGGCTTCAGTCTCCCCCTGTCGTGGTAGTCGTTGTAGTCAATAGCTCGGTCAAAGGTTTTTTTTCGTATCGAATTGTTCCGATCAGAGTCCGTGCCAGTCTCTGATGAGTGGTACGAACCTTCCGCTTCGAATTATGGTTCTTTCTCCCAAGGTATACTCGTTCTGACGTAGTCTAAGTATCCGCTCCGAAGCGAAGGGAATGCCGACTGCCTTTAAGCTTAAACCGATGATGTTAACTGGCGATGCAGATTCCGAAGCCTGGAAAAAAAAAGATTCTTAAAAGCCGAGTGAAGTTATAGAGTCTATCCCTGGGCTATTCAAGTTCTTTGTGCATCATTATACGTATAGAGAAAGAAAGGCGAATGTTGAGAATGGTCTGTTCATGAAACTTCGGGTACCTTGACTATCGATAAATGATCTTCCTCTAGAGCAAAGCCATCTAAGCCAAGATCGTCAGTTCCTTTCCCTGAGTTAGTCTCATCTCAGTTGAGTTGGTAGGTCAAGTGCCACTCCGCTCCTAACTCTAACTAGCTAGCAGAGAGCCCGGATCACATCCTGACTTCTGTCATTCTGTACTCTTCCACTATTGGTTTATGCCTTCCTCTAAAAGAAGGAGGTTTCCTCACTCCGATGCCTTAACTTAACGGAAGGATGCTCACCAGACCGAATATGAAGCTTTGATAGCAGGTCTTGAACTCGCCCTCGAATACAAAGCCTAATGGTCTACGTCCGAGTTAGTGATCAAGCAACTTAACGGGGCCTATGTCGTAAAATGGCAGACACAGGTCCCATATCACGAAAGGGCCAAGCATCTCATGGCTCAATTCGAGAAGATCAAAGTGACCCATCTGGTTGTTATTGAAGGAATTAAAGCAGGTATAACCTTGATCAGTCCCGAAAATACTTCCTTTCCTGGCAAGATCAGATCAAGAATAGCCAAACCAAAGGAAAGGCTAGGAAAGCACAGTCAGACTAGTGCAACGCCCAAAGCACCAAGACTGCTTATTCCGCAGCAAAGAGAGAGGACCGGGACAGTAAAGAGACAAGACACCTCTTATGCCGGAAAAGTAAGAAAGTAAAGTGCTAACGTGCAGCTCCCATTCCGAATCCAAGAGAAAGCATTTGAACAAGAGGAATGAAAGAAGAGCTTATTCGTATTCAATGCTAGACGACCCAGCCTCCAAGATTCGCATCAGCGAGTGGTGTGACGACGACCAAGCCAATCTTGTTAAAATAACGATTTGAATGTAATCTGACTGGGGAAAAGAGAGAACAAGCAGAAGTTATCTTCTTTCTATTTTATATGATAGGACTCCTGCCACTTCCTTATTACCATTTAGACAATCTCCGATCTACGAATCGATAAAAGCCTGAGACTCGACCTAGAAAAAAAAAAAAAAAAAAAAAAAAAAAAAAAAAAAAAAAAAAAAAAAAAAAAAAAAAAAAAAAAAAAAAAAAAAAAAAAAAAAAAAAAAAAAAAAAAAAAAAAAAAAAAAAAAAAAAAAAAAAAAAAAAAAAAAAAAAAAAAAAAAAAAAAAAAAAAAAAAAAAAAAAAAAAAAAAAAAAAAAAAAAAAAAAAAAAAAAAAAAAAAAAAAAAAAAAAAAAAAAAAAAAAAAAAAAAAAAAAAAAAAAAAAAAAAAAAAAAAAAAAAAAAAAAAAAAAAAAAAAAAAAAAAAAAAAAAAAAAAAAAAAAAAAAAAAAAAAAAAAAAAAAAAAAAAAAAAAAAAAAAAAAAAAAAAAAAAAAAAAAAAAAAAAAAAAAAAAAAAAAAAAAAAAAAAAAAAAAAAAAAAAAAAAAAAAAAAAAAAAAAAAAAAAAAAAAAAAAAAAAAAAAAAAAAAAAAAAAAAAAAAAAAAAAAAAAAAAAAAAAAAAAAAAAAAAAAAAAAAAAAAAAAAAAAAAAAAAAAAAAAAAAAAAAAAAAAAAAAAAAAAAAAAAAAAAAAAAAAAAAAAAAAAAAAAAAAAAAAAAAAAAAAAAAAAAAAAAAAAAAAAAAAAAAAAAAAAAAAAAAAAAAAAAAAAAAAAAAAAAAAAAAAAAAAAAAAAAAAAAAAAAAAAAAAAAAAAAAAAAAAAAAAAAAAAAAAAAAAAAAAAAAAAAAAAAAAAAAAAAAAAAAAAAAAAAAAAAAAAAAAAAAAAAAAAAAAAAAAAAAAAAAAAAAAAAAAAAAAAAAAAAGATTGGATGATATGGCCATGCAAAGCAGTCATACGTGTAATCGACTCATACACTCAGTCTTTCGAATTACCTTCTTCCCGAGGAATCCCGTTAGGGATGACTCTTATGAATCCATCTTTTTGTGATCGGACAAAGGACCCCGTCGTGAGTCTTGACCTGCAACTGGATACGATCCCCCGTCGTTTACCCTCTTACCCAGTGGGAGAAGTAAGCAAAGAGTGTGTACTGGATGTCACCATTGGTGCGCGTTCCAAGATCGATTGGGACAAAGACTCTTGGTCCGATAGTGACTGACCTCCCGATTGATCGAATCTTTCTATAAGGACAGTGTCTTGTACACATCCGTTTTTCATTCAAGAAGAGGAGAAGTCGCTTTCGATCAGTTTGGAAAGACATGATTTCTATTACGGGGTTGTACTCTCATATGCTCACTATAGGCCAATCCAAAGCAGTATGTTCAAAAAAGCACTTTTCAACAGGCAGGAAAGAAAGACAGAAAGAGTCAAAGAGGCAAAGTCAAGCAATCAGGAGCGTAGCGGAGAATCTGTGCAAGAAGTGACTTACCCTTTTGAAAGCAACGGAAGATCCTGAAATTTAGACTTTCTTTTTTTTTTTACACTATTCATCTTATCTTAAACGAAGATATTCGTGGTTTTGGCCTCATGAAAACAATTCCCTGAGGAGCCCCGTGGAAAGGCTCTTTAATGGAACTTTAGCTTTAGCTGGTCGTGACCAAGAAACTACCGCTTTCGCTTGGTGGGTCGAGAATGCCTGACAACTCAATTTGTCCGGTAAACTACT
This sequence comes from Jasminum sambac, assembly GCA_018223645.1. Classification (NCBI taxonomy): domain Eukaryota; kingdom Viridiplantae; phylum Streptophyta; class Magnoliopsida; order Lamiales; family Oleaceae; genus Jasminum; species Jasminum sambac. The sequence continues at coordinate 121,137 of CP073640.1, forward strand.
CGGGGCTCACGCAGCCCATGCCGGATTCATCGAAGAGCAATGAACCTATGCAGATTGGCTCATTTCGTGTACCAGATAAACCTATATATAAAAGTTGATTAATCGTCAGAGTATACAAGGGTAGAAGAATATCACCAGTTGAGGAGATTGATTTTACTCTTTCTCTTCCCAGGAAGGAGAAGATGTAAACACAGGTGCGTAGCCTCTTCCTTCACTGAGAAAGGGAGGTTCTGAACCCTCCTCAGCCGAATAGCTACATTGGACGGAGGAAATTCTCACAAGATTCACTTTTCCGTTGAAAGGATTCGAACAGCAGACTTGAACAAAAAATCTCCTTTTGTAAGTTTCGTGTGGGGGGGAAACTCGTTGCATGAAGAGCTGAGTTTTTTAGATTTTGTTTGAGTTCTACTTTTCCCGAGTTTGGCTTCGGCCGCAGCTCAGGTTGGGTCCACCAGATAGTATTTCTGAGATCTTTTGCCTTCCCCTTGACATTCTTATCTCGCCAATCTTCTTGTTCTCGGCCCTTCTTCTCTCCTTTGTCTCGATCCAGCTCCCTCTTTTCCCTGGAATTGTCCGAGGCCTTGATATACTGTACTTCTCCGCTCGACCGAGGGTGAAGTTGGGGTAGAAGGTGGCTTTTTATAGAAGTAACCTCCCTGAATCCATTGGATATAACAGCCACAGATTGGTCCAGATTCTGGACTTAGAATGTTGACTATTAATGCGACTGAGGTATTCTCGAATCCTCTCCTCTTTCTATTGATCAAAAGCACCCGGCAGCCCACGCACTTGTAAGTTGGAACTTTTCTCCTTTCTTATTAAGAAATTCTTTTAGAGCTCTACCGTCTTCTTCCCGAATAAAGCCAAGGCGCTAAGCTTAAGCTACTGAGAATTCGAATTTTCGGTCGATTTTCCGAACTAATTTTAGCTTATTATATATAAGAAATTGGACGCGTACTTATCCGTGGCACACACAAGCATCAGTCTACTCATACCGGTGTTTGCACTACACTATAGGTGCTGAGCCATCGACAACTCGGAGTGAACCAATACCAATGACACGGTAATCACGATCAACCACTTTCCCTACAACACAGCTCCAATAGTAATGCCATATGGTGCTAATGATTTGGCGACAAGAATCAGCCATCTGCACATAGTCAGACTGGTCAACAGGCAATGCAGGCCCGACGAACCTGAAATCTCGAGCTCCAAACCATTCACGGAACATGAAGTCCTCCATTGACCGGCTCTTCAGCACATCCCTAATCTTGCATGTGCCATTCCTTCTCTACATCCACCGGATTCACTGTGACATCTGTCGAAGCCAGCTTCAGTGAGCCAGTTGAGAGCGGCCCAGTCATTTTCTCCATAAGGTTGGCAACTGTGAGATAAAGAGGCGAAGATGGTGTCCTAATGAAAACAGAACGAGGAGGGGAAGGGAATAACATTGGAAGCAGCTTCAACATAAGCCCGCACCTCAGTTATGCCAACCACCTGTATCAATGAATGCTCCAGCGGCATTAGGGGTACAGTCGAGATACCATTCCCTCTCATAGAGGTACTGCCCCACGGAAGATGATATGCCACGGGAATCCCCCGATAGATAAGGCCTAGGACCAATGCCACTCAACAGTAGTAACTGTGGACTTCCAATAGTACCAGCGGATAGCAAGACCTCGCCATTTTCCCGCACTATTGCGTGGCGATACACAACCTCCCTCCCGGTAAACCGCCCCTCAGATAGCCTAGATCTCTTAGCGAAGTAGATTCCAATAGTCTTCTTTCCACACTTGCATACACAGCAACTCTAATATTCACAGGATTTGCATAATTGAGCAGATCAGCTGCGCTATGCCTCCTCCCCGAACCATCAAAAGTCAACACCGCGCGCAAACAATCCAAACACAAATCAGTAAGTTCTTGCTACTAAAATCATCCAACTATCACACACCAAGCCTAAAAAGTGCTCCTCCCCGATAAAACCCCAAAACCCTTTCTATCCAGTCAAGAAACTACAACAAGATCAAGAACCAATCTTTTCTCATCTTCCTCATTCTTTTCTCTTTCTTTATGATTCTCTCACCACATCCTGCCCATGCGGCGTCGTATTGGCCAACAATACCAGGCGGTACCTGAGTCCTCCTCCAAGAAAGCATAGGCATCTCGGCCATGCACATGCAAGTCCTCAACAACAACAAGGTCATCATGTTTGAGCGCACCGACTTCGGCAACTCCAACCTCTCCCTCCCCAACGGCAAGTGCCGCTTCAACGACGACGACGACGAGGCCACCGTGAGGATGAGGACCAAAGACTGCACCGCCCACTCCGTCCTCTACGACGTCGCTTCCCTTCCGCCCCCTCATGCTCCACACCAACACCTGGTGCTCCTCCGGCTCCCTACTCAGAAATTTGCCTAACGACAGAGCTCTTGCTGCACTCAACTAATAATTGTTATGATGATAGTATATATAAGGTAAGGCAGTTCACTCTTTCTAGAGTAAGTAATTCCCTTTTGCTAACCCTCCAACCTAGCTTGGGTTCTATTAAGCTAATCCTAAAACCCCAGGTGCAAGTCTTGAAGTTCAAGCAAAAGAAGCAGAAGAAGGTGCGGAAGTTCAAGATGATAAAGAGCTAGCGGAAGGTGATAGAATACGCCAATGAATAAGCGTGCTGACGAACCCTCCAATCCCAGGTTAGTAAGTCACCCTCGTGCTCGTTCTATTATTAGTTGTTTCTAAGTCACGCTAAAACCTCTAATCCACTCTTAAACCAGCTAATCCATAAGGAAGTTTACTTGGCCAACCCTACTTCTGTTTTACTGCTCGGGTTATCCTGAAGCTGCCTTTAAGTGCTTTCTTTGAGCTTAACCTTCTCACTAGTAGATAGATATTCGAACTACTGAACCTGCTAACAACCTGACTTTCGTAGACTTCTTGTAGTTCTCTTTCCCCGCCTATCGTTGAAGTTTATCCTGAACCTGCTAACTACTTGACTGAGACTGAGCTTACCTACTTCACTTCCTTACTTCCTCCCCTTTCCTCCCGGGAGTGACATATTCAAAGGAAACTTCCTAAGGTGGCTTCCAAGCGGATCGGCTCACCGAAATGCTGTAGATAAAGAAAGAAAGGATTGACCCGAGCCAAGTAGTTCGGCTAAACCGGAAAGCTTTGATGCGAGAAAAGTAAGTCCATCCGCACTATAAAGACAGACGGATTCTCTCTCTTCTGCGTATCGCTTTATATAAGCTCCAGTGAACCCAATGCAAGACAGAGGGATCCTATAATAAGACTGACTCCTTCTATTCTCTTTCCCAAAGTGGAATGCTTCTTTTATGCAATTAGCTTCCTGCCAAACCAACTAGTTCGATCCAACCCAGCGGACTTAGAGCTAGAAATGCGTACTTTCATAATAAGCGTATCATGTTTAAAGAGTTCCAACCTATTCTAAGAGCGGATTCGCCGTAAACAGATGACTCATTGTCTCTGTAAACCACAGATTCAAGGCCTAGTTTAATTACGGCTATTCTCACTATTCTTTCCATGTCTTTTTTCCTCTCCAGTGAACCGACTAAAAACGGAATCAAATCCAGATGCCTCACCAGATAGTTCTCCTTTCATCTGTCCGATCATTCGACTAAGGCAGCCGATTCTATGCCACTAAAGCTTCATGCCATTGAAGACTGGTCCCGAAAGCGATTAGTAAGCGAACTAGGATCTGCAAGATTCTACTTTGATCCGCCTATGAACCTTGGTTCACGCTCTACGTATCTTATTCTTGCAAGCCCTCTTTCTTCTGTCCGAATTGCTTGCTTCCTTCCCTTCCTTTGCCAAAAAAAGGAATGAACCAAGTGCCATAGCCCCTTCTTTCCTACCTGAATCAAGGAAGCCAAACCCTCGTGCCAAAGAATGCGGAATGGAATGCCTTCTTCCTCTACCTCAAAACTCTTCATGCGTACTTGACTAAAAAGCTTTCGGCTAGGCTTTCAGCCTTCTCTTCTCTGATAGTTCATTCCATCTATGCTAAGTTTACTAGTTCCTGTATTCAACGTAAACTCTTTCATCTCTTATTGCTCCAGCTCCTAAGGAATGAGATTAGCTTGATTACGCACCTGATTTACTTTTAGTTACTGAAAGCGCTGATGAACGATCTTCCTTATTTTAGGATGAAACTCGGATTCCTCCTTCACGGCTTGAAGCCGGATAGCTTGAAGCTTAAGGGCTCTCGGAATTCCCTTTCAAGCTTTCTCGAGTCACCCCGGCTAAGAGAACTTGGCTTACTTCTTACTGAATGCCGTACTTAGAGTTATCCCACTCGGGGTGAGCTCTTAGCGATTAGTCAGTTCGGGTCCAGCTAGTCTTGCACTTTAAAAAAAAAAAAAAAAAAAAAAAAAAAAAAAAAAAAAAAAAAAAAAAAAAAAAAAAAAAAAAAAAAAAAAAAAAAAAAAAAAAAAAAAAAAAAAAAAAAAAAAAAAAAAAAAAAAAAAAAAAAAAAAAAAAAAAAAAAAAAAAAAAAAAAAAAAAAAAAAAATTTGAGAGGAGGAGCGGGTATCCCTTACTCCATTCCTTCCTTCGTTAGGAATGGCGGGACGGAAAAGAAAACATCCAACATCCGTACCAAATCAAAAGTGAAAGGAGCCCGCTTACCCACTCCCCTTTCCTCCCATTGCTAGGAGCCTCGCCCTCTTGACTTGATATGTTAAGAAGACTACAACCAATAGTGGATCGCCTTTTGCTTAAATAAGCAAGACAAGATAAGGTAGATCTCTAGTATAAGAAAGTAAAGTAGTAACTTCCGTCGTTCAGGAAGAAAGACTTCGCCTAATTCTTTTGAATCCCGGCCCGGTTTTTCCCCACTAACTAATTAGCTTACGACCACTGAACAAACTTGGTTGACGAACATAGTTTATGCGCCGCTAATGTAGCGGCTTGTCGAGCATTTGACAAACTCACACCATCCATTTCAAATAGGATTTGTCCCGTGGACACACGAGCAATCCAACCCGTAGGATTTCCTTTTCCTCTTCCCATTCTTACTTCTGTAGGTTTTCCGGTAATAGGGATATCCGCGAGAACTCTTACCCATATCTTACCATTTCTTCGGAATTGTCCGCTCATAGCACGATGGAAGTGTCCGATTATAGCCCGACGCGCTGCTTCAATGGCTCGATATGAAAGACGACCAGCTCTACAACTTTTAGTGCCATATCTTCCAAAACCAAGTTGTGTACCGTCCGGTTTGCAACCCCTACTACATCTGCCTTTACGATATTTACTATATTTAGTACGTTTCGGATATAGCACGCCCCTTTCTTTTATATGAAATCCACACTTTGACACCTAAGATTCCGTAACGAGTAGATACTTCCGCAGGAGCATAATCGATTTTCTGGTTAAATACATTACGAGATGTTTTTCCATACTTTCCGCATTCAGTTCTAGCTATTTCTGCACCTTCTGATCGACCTGAACAACATATACGGATCCCTTCCACCCCTTTTTTCATTACTAATGGAATATCCTTCACTATTTTACTAAAAATGGAACGAAATGATCTTGTTTTGGTCCTCAGTTGAAAAGAGATGTCTTGAGCAATCGGAGAAGCACTTTGATAAACAGATTTGATCTTGACCGATTCAATTAAGGTATTAGTGTTTGTTCTATTAGACACCAAAGATCGCATTTTTTTCACTTCGTTCAAATAAGAGTTATACCCGTACGGAATTCTTCTGTTTCTCCGTATGATCTCTATCATAATCTCTATTCCCTTTATCAATTCTCCTATCCTACCTAGGTCTATGAATTTCTCTATCAATTCCATTACCTTATCCTTAGCCATGAGGTTCCAACATTTTATCCTTAATTGACCTAGGAGTTGTTCCCGGGCATTCTCAAAAAAAAGGTTATTATACATCCCAACCCCATCCCTTGGAAAAAAAAAGGTAGCACCGAAGAAAGGAAAGAGCGAGATGGTGGTTTTTGTTGTTCCCGCGAAGCGAAGATCATTCGCTTGGCGAATGAAGTGGGTCAACCTCTTTTTGGCTTCGGCCAAACACTTTTTCTCGCTGGTCGAGCTTTCTACAAAAAAAGCGATGCGAGAACGTATTCTCTTATCTAAGCTTCTTTCCTGTGCATTAGCTCCCCCCATCGTAGATGGTTCAGCCACGCCCGGTGCCACGAAATGATTGAGAACTACGACGGGGTCGAAATGCATTTTCTTCTTTGTATTCAATAAGTATTGAATGACCGAATAATTCAAGGAAGGGCGCACTGCGGGGAGGGTCCTTTTAAGTAGATGACTCGTCGGGCCGTCGGAGCGGGACTTCTTTGGGAAAAAGAATTTAAATAACTTCGTTTTTCTGAAGGAGTCGTCATTTTCTATCAGGAAGGCTGTGTCATTTACAACCCCGGCGTATTTCGGATGCTTGAAGGCCCCGCTGACCCGAAGTGATTTAGAAAGATTCTTCTTTGGTGATCGGTCATGGTATCCTGCACCTTGCTTCTTTTTCGGCCAAATCCTGATTTCGTTTTGCTTCTCCCGATCGTCGAGCCTGATCGACTCGACTCTTTTCCCTGACCCCCGGCCTCTCACTTCGTTTCGTTCTTCTTCTGTACCGTCGCTTGAATGAAGACACCCGATCGGCCCGACTTTCCCAAATTCCCACCACCGGCCCTTCGCCTTTCCGGGTCTGGATTTTTCGCGTCGTTTCAATCGTCGTGGTCGACGGGGAAGAAAGAAATGAATAAATGTTCTTTTGGGAAAATGTAGAATAATACACCTACCGAGACGAAAACCAAAGGTGAGTCTCGTAGGTGGACGTATCGAACCGAAATAAGATCTCAGATTGACATCTTGATACACTGATTTACCATAATAATAAATAGAGTCAATGGTGACTCCGCCGTGGGAAGAGCCGCTTCCTTCTTGCTTGATAGGGGGGCTTCTATTCACCAACGCAGACTAAAAGTGCTCTCCGAACCGTGCTGGATAGTGACCCATCACACGGCTCTCAAACCCAACCTGTGGTGGATCCCGGGAGACAAAGTAAAAGCGCTTGATCCTTTGCCCCATACTTTGAGATGCTCCTCCCCGTCGATCAAGGATTTTGATTCTCGTGATAGGCTTAGCTTTAAGCCGCTAGCGTTCGGTTCGGATAAGTCAAGTCCCTTCGGTCGGTTCGCTCGGGTGGTCTTCCCTTATCTTCCCTAACGTTCAGAGTTGTTCTGGTTTGAGATGAGAAAGGAGCACCGGCCGAGCGCCATGAATGAATAAGAAATTGACAGCAGAGGGAATCAATGATTCTTATTCGACCGAGTTCTAGCTAGCAACATGTCGATTACACACCGGAGGTTGGTAAGAACTGAGGTTTGGAACCCTAACCTAAGTGGGCCTACCAGCGAAGCAACTGGTACTTGATCGGGCGGGGGGCGGTTTGGTTTCGTGCAACGCCCTCGCAGCAGGAAGAGGCAGTTGTCATTTGAAAGGAAAGGCCTTTTTTATATATTGTATATATAAGGTTCCAAACCTGCCCATCCTGATGAAAAAGCCCTTTCTATCTTATTAGTCAAGCCTAAACGTCCTTATTGAAAACTAAAGCGCTAACGAGCAAGAAAACGGATGCGCTAACGCGCCTTTACTAAGATTAGAATGTCAAGGACACTCTATCATGATCTTAGGAATCTACAACTCTCTTTACTGAGCGAGACTCCATCCATATCCCTACTAGGGGTTATTTTTTCCATTCTATCATTTGTTTGACAGCTTAAACTAGGCTCCACTTTAGATAGGTTTTTGGTTTTAATCAAGATAGGTCAAGGGCGCGTCGGAACGGTCGGTAGCTGCTTAGTCTCATCCGACATAAAAGTATCCTTGTACTGCTTTTTTCTAAGAAAAAAAAAAAGAAAGAAGGGGGTCGATTTAGGCTCCTTCCCTTCCACTGCATAGCTGCGCTAGCAGGTACTACGAGCCCTCTGTCCCACGCATCTAACCAGCTCGCGTGGTTCACCGGTTCCACCGAAAACTCTCATTTGTTGAAGCGGAGCATAGTGCGCTTTAGGCGCCGAGCGAGAAATGTCTCTTCTTTCGTTTCGGGTTATTCACTGATCTGAAACTTAGCACTTGTTTTCTTATTGATTCCAAGGGCGGCGGCATTCTTGAATGAAGTCTATCCGAACCGAATTAGCACTTCTCAGATCAGGCTAGGCCTCTCCAGCTGAGCTGGGCGCCGGGGCCCTGGATGCGCTAGCGATTGGCACATAGGGGAGTGGTTGCCCGGGTTTCTCGGCCTGGTATCCTGCACCTCGCGTTCATGATATCTACATTCAACTGTGCCCCGGAGACACGGTCGAAGCACGCCCGCCCAGTGTGCTTCTTTCACGACATGCTCTAGTCCTGGGTGTCTTTCAGTGGTCTTCTAGCCTTAGAATAGAAGAAGTCGTGTCCGCCCCGGACATCTGCAACGTCCTCCCACGCCTTTTTCTATTTCAAATCTGGGACAAACTGAAGGAAAAGACTGACCCATTCGGTGACTTTCGCGGTCGCCCTCACTGAACCAACTTGAATCTGAACTACGATTCAGATCAAGTCTTACCGAAATAGGATTTCCTTTTCGTGCCATATGCGCTTAGACTTTACTTTTTTCCCCTTTTTCTTCCCGGTCCAATATTTTTTCTCGAAGGTCTTCGTTTCCGTGTATCTGATCTCGACTTTCTTGATCCGGTTGAAGAGAGTGATCACGATGTAGGAGAGTCTGTCTGCTCCAGTCTATGACCTACCGTTTGCTTTGCTAAGCAGTACGCCTAGGATAAAGAAAATAGAGGTGGCATAGCGATGCCTACCAGACTGGACCCCGCATCTCGTCTTCAACTCATTCCGAGACTCTGAGATCCTATGGTCACGCCTTAGTCCGAAGGGCTATAGGGCTTTTGGGCATTATTAAGAAAAGTGACTCTCTCCCTATTGAATTCTGTGCTATCCAAAATTATAGTATATAACGTAAGACTTTTGAATTCCATCAAACCTCGTATGGAAATTGTTGGAAGGGCGGCTAGGGTGGGAAATGAATAAGAATGTAATTCCAAAGAAGGAGATGAGAAGGAAGACTCTTAGTTGTTGAATGCGAGTCACTACATAGGTGGAATTTTATAAGCTCCTGTAGGCCCTATAGCCCTTAGAGTCTTTTTGTTTTCCCTGAGGCAAGGTCGGGGTCCTTACAAATAGGACAAATATAGACCAAATTGAAGGAGGATGAGGTTCCAGTTCGCCATTCTTATTATTTATTAGTCTCCTCAGAAGTCCGCTCTTCTATCAAAGCAGAATTCACCTGGGTCTCTTACTCACCTTCGCTTTCTAGGGCATGATGTCTTTATTTAAGATGATTCAAATCGTCTTCTTATTCTCAATCAATTCTTCCAGGCCCAGCAAGAAAACGTATGCGCGTTGCTAACGCTATACGGCTTTCGCGGTAGCTCATCCGTTGCTTGTTGGGATTGGAAAAAGAAGCTTTCACCCAAATGACTTAGAGTTCCTCCGAACCGTCTCATTCTCGAAGTATGGCACTTCACTCTGTCAAAAACACGAGGCGGGAGTGCGTCGAAGAATGAATTGACCTATCTCTTCCCGCTAAAGCTTTCTCGGCCAATCAAGACGATCTAATTCCTGCCCTTGATTTAGGTATTAGTTGTAGTAGTGTGGGCATAGGAGAAGACGATTCCTAGCCTTTCGATTGAATCGATAGTTCCACCACCCGGCATAAAGGAATAGATTGGATTGACGGTTGGACGGCAGGGCTTTCAGCGCCATAGCTGCTGTTCTTCCTCATCTTGACTCATGGCGTCTTCATCAGTGAGTAAATCCTCATCATCATCCTCCTCCTACTTCAATATCCCTGTGGCTGGATTAAGGGCAGCGCGCTTTGGGAACAATAATTGCGTAGGTCAAAAGCCAGGTCAGCATCAATGCTAGTGGTGCACCTCTCGAAGCCATCGCTATAGCAGCTACAAAGATGGATTGGTAATGGGTATACTCTTTAGACCATTCTTGCCCCGAAGACATCGTCTCGTATTGAAAACGAATACTAGTTCACAAATCAGCAGTTGTGGAAGAGTTCATTTCAAAGGAAGCGTCGCCCTAAGTGATAACGGGGGGAAGCGGCTTCTTAGGCACAGAAGAAAAAGCAAGCGCGCCTATCGGCTACATTTAGGGGCGGGATCCGCCCAAGAACAACCAGTCTTGTGGTGGTACGGAAGGCACGGACTCCGCGAACGTCCCGCGCCCCCTTTACTAAGACCATCCCCAATATGAAAAGTGGCATCATATACAGTATGACCAGCTTCGGAGGATGGCTGCGCTTCCAATTAATTATGTGAATGAACTGCACTCTCGATTCCCTTCCAAAATCTGTCTTTCAGTGCGCCAGCTCATTAGCATCTTCATTACGTTCACGAAGGAGGCATGCTCTAGACATACTTTAATCTGGACTCCAATGGAGTAATCCTTTCACCAACGAGACTCGTCGAAAGATTGAATGTCAAACTTTGCTGTGAGAGAGCATATCGAGAAAGACCCAACCCAGGGGTCATTCCTTCTTTGATCGATTGTTCCGGTCGCTTCCCCGGACCTACTTCTTTGTTTTGTAATCCAGCCACTTTACAATCTTCATGATTCAACCTTTGCCCTCCTGTCTTTCCTCTCTCAAAGGGCGCACGGACCATTCTCTCTGAGCAACTACCCGAAACCCGCTTTCCTAAAGTCTCTTTTCTTCTCTTCAGTAACTTGAAGCCAAAATCAAGTGAATAACTGAACTTTGATTCCTGCACCTCCAACTCCAACAGGAACTTCCGCATCTCTATTCGAATTTTCCTCATATGTAGTCTCTACGCTTGAAAAAAAGCTTTTTGATCGCATCCTGAAACGACAACAAGTGTGTGCATTTCCCTATCAAAGCCCCTTGAACTAACCTTTTAGGCACGAAGGGCATTCTTAGGCTGAATCGTGTGGATTCACCAGGCACCCATATATTGATTTGTTGAAAAGAGCTCCTTCGTCTACCGCGCCTATTTGCTACAATCATGCTTACCGATATGCAACTGACTGAACAGGGCATATGGCCGGGTAAGGTCTCAAAGAGCCTATGGACTGATAGGATGAGAAGTAGTCGGGCATCTCCAGAAATTGGCATTGTTGCAGGTACTGTTTTGCTTATCTAGAAGGTTATTAGTAATATATGAGCGGAAAGCTTGCCATAGACACAACCTATTACCAACCTCGATGCATCGTAGATAGAGTAGAGTCAACTGACTTGAACCATGAAAGATGGACAAGCCGATTAGATAGACCTGATGTCAGCTAGGTCAGCTTGGATAAGGTTCGAGTTTCGCTGACGCCCTTCACTTCTTTAGTACTGGTAGGATTGGTCTACCAGCTCCACTCATACAAGTCAATCGAGTTCCAGTCGAGATAGAAAGTACTGGCTCACCGTCGATCATACCATTGAATAGGTTTCCCATGACCCGTATATAAATCGGTGCAGGGATCATGGTTCCAAGTCAGTTCTCGTTGTGGAAGCGAGTGTCTTGCTTTATCTTTCCAGTAAGGCTTTTCCCCTTACCTTTCTCCCCCCACTTTGTAAATAGCAGGCAATTTTGGATTTGTCTAGCTTACCTATGTTCACTTCTTTTTTCGAAATAGAGGAAGAGGAAAAGCCTTGAATAGGCACTGGCATCTCCATCGAAGCTTGGGGACGAAGCTGTAGTGGATGTGAACTCTTTTCTAGGGTTTGCCATTCCGGTAAGAGAGTTAAGATAGTAAGCGTATGAAGAAGAGTTCATAGGCGGATCGAACTCCAAGCGAGGGCGGTAAGGCATTACGCTGTGGCATTCGACTTTCTTGCTATCCGGAAGGCTCAAAGGCAAGTCAGCGGTAAGGTATAACGAATAGATAGATTCTCTCCGACAAAAAGACGATCTTTTCATGCTTGAAATTGAAAGAGAGAAGGTTTGGAACCCTAAAAACAAGATTTTCCCTAGTCTAATCGTGCCGCTTGAATCAAAGCTTCAATAAGCGCGGGTTCTTTCCCTTAGTAGATCTTGCTCTCGGGTGAAGTCCTTATACTTGGCTTGGCCACTCTCTCACTTGGGCTGGGATCGCAAAAAAAAAAAAAAAAAAAAAAAAAAAAAAAAAAAAAAAAAAAAAAAAAAAAAAAAAAAAAAAAAAAAAAAAAAAAAAAAAAAAAAAAAAAAAAAAAAAAAAAAAAAAAAAAAAAAAAAAAAAAAAAAAAAAAAAAAAAAAAAAAAAAAAAAAAAAAAAAAAAAAAAAAAAAAAAGTGGATTCCCTTTCTGGGCTACTTGACTACACTATTATTGTGAAAAAGGCACATTAAGAAGTTTTTTCTCTAGCCTTGAGGCGGTGAAAGTACTGGAATGGGAGTGTAGGGTAGGACCTCCTAAAGTCAAAGTCAAGAATTTTTTGATCCTCGGAGTCAATCGCTTCCTTAAGCCCGGGAAAGAAGAATCCCAGTCGAGGGCCCTCTTCCTACTGACTTTGCAGCGCTTACTCTAAGAGCGGCAACAGCAAGTGCCCTTACTCAACATCTTTTAACGGGATTGGATCAACTACTTATTTAGTTACGTTACGATAGAACCAAACTCAACGGATGAAAGAACAGCAATTCTCTGTTCATGGTTTCATGGGAAAAGAGTGAACAGTCGATTCGGCAAGGAGAGGTGTTACGAACACCAGGGCAATCTCGATGAAAGTAGAAGGAACTAGATCAACGGCTACTTTCCAGCTTGCTGCTTTCACTATGACCTTCCCCACGCCTGCTGCCTCCCCATTCCTTTATCAAAGTCTAGTACTTGCAAGTCAGTCTCTTCAAGCGACACGTCATCATTTACTATAGCAGAAGACTACCATAAAAGAAAATGAAGCCACATAGCAGCAAGCATTCCATTCCAAGAAAGTAGGCTGTTACCTTAGTCCTTATATCGGCCTATCCCTCAGTCCGGTACGCCGGTAATCTTGTTTTCGGTCTAGCCCTGTCTTGATGTATTGTATTCCTTCTCTCCTCGTTCTGTCTGGCCAGTGGTCCAATCAGTTCTTGTCGTATATCCATGGGCTGGGTTCCTTTTTTAGGACCATTGTCCGTAGCCTTTCTTTGTGACTTGAGTCTGTCAAACTGTTCACCCGAAGCAGCTTTCTTTGTTTCCTTAGGTAGTGAAGTAACTCCGCTTTGTGTATGACTTGACGCTCTAAAGTCTGTATCTTGCCCCTAGTCTTTTACTTAATCGTATTCGACTTCTTTCGCAGATCTGTTATTTCTTATTCATTTCTTTCCATTAGCTCTCCAAGCTTCCTATCTTTCTATTCCTTCTTGAGCTTCAGTTGGTGTAATAGTCCCGGGGAGAATCCGTCCTAAGAATTTTGTAAGTGAAGTTGAATGCTTTTTGCTTTCTTACTCCTCCAGCCTTTTTTTTCTAGGTAATTCAGTGACTGCCATGGGTGTGTCAGGACGATGTAAAGTCGAATTCTTTTTATCTGTGTTATCATTCCAAGCCCGTACCTTAGCTGTTCCTTAGCTTTCGAAGAAGCTGTCCAGTATTCCAATCCGGTTAGGTTAGCATTCCAAGTCAGTTGAACTCCTTTTTGGTTGAGATGAAGACTAAGGTAAGGGAATAGGACTAAGGCCCGATCTTTGTTATCTTCTTTCCTGTTTTTCACCATCCCACGCACCTCTTATTAAAGTGCAATGCTTTCTCTGTGGTCGAAGTGGTTCATGTCCGGTCCGTAATCCATTAGCAGTCCACCCCCAAAAAAAGGGTAGAATTCCTCTCTATTCACTTTTTCTTTTTGTCTGTTAGCCAACTGCGCTTTCTATCCTTACCTTATTAGCCGTAAGGGGAGCCCACTAGTCCGCCATAACAAACTCATTGTTATGAATATTTTGCATACTTAGAACGGGACACTCCATACAGACTTCCGTAACACTATCTTATTCTTCTACCTACTCTCAAAGTAAATCTGGTTCGCTCACTCTCTTACACTACTTTATAAGTATACGGGAAGGGTGAAGGGATACTTGTGACCTATAAATTCACTTTTTACCTCTAACCTGCATTCCATGCAAGAATGGAGATAAGAACCCAAAGCACTCAAACTTAAACTAGAGATCTCTAAGCCAGAAAGCGAGAAGGTTTGGGACCCTATTAGAGCAAAGCTGCTTATTCTAGGAGTCATACAAAAGAAAGCACATATAAATTAAAGTAGTCCTTCCAGAAGCATATATTAGAAAAGTTAAGGTTATGACCCAGGTCTCTATTGATTTTCTTTCCTTCGATACAGTGTAAGTATAAGTATTAAGTCTCAATAGACTCAATCTTTCTCTCTAGTGGGAGTTAGTCCTATGGGCTGTATCGTATTCCTTACCTTAGCCTGTACCGCCATCGATCTGGAACCTCTGAGACTAGAGCATTTATGTCCCCCTTTTTTGCCTCAACCAGTGACCTCAATCGTCGCAAGCGAATCGGCAGCTTGGCTGGGAAGCCAGAACGAAACTCGAACTAGCTCGAAGGAAACTCCCAACCCAATTGGCTCTCTTGGAGACCTAGCATACACAGAATGAGAGACACTCTAAAATCCCCTCACCTAAAAAAAGAGAGAGTTTCCTTGCGGTGGTCCATCCGATCCTGTTGGAATTGACTTCTAGGAAGTTCCCAGCCAGCCCTCCAGTTCTTCATGGAAGCGAAGGAATACGCTCCAGATGGGCCAGCTACGAGATATATTGAGTTTCTTTCCCTGGAATAACTTATTGAGAATGGAGACTTACTATGCTAAGGATTGGGGATTGAGTGCGAAATCTAGTTACAGCCTTCGCTTAATCAAGTAGGAGTTATGTTAGATCTCCTTCATTGTGGTAGTTTGGCTACCATTCCGTCCTCCTTATAGGATGCTTTTCTTCCTAATCCAGCTCAGAAGGATGAGGGCATCTGGACTCAGTCTAGCAATGGGAAGTTCTCTCTAGTGCTAGGAATGATGTCGCATATAAGCTGTTATGTTATTCCGTTCCGCACAGTCAAAGGTGCTCAATCTGCTGTTTGAGGAAAGGCAGTTAAGCTATTTCCAGTTAAGGTTATAGGCTAAAAAAGATATAATTAAAGTTCCTTGCTGCTCCCCACTCCCCGAGGCGGGTTGTCATTCCAGCTTTTCTTTTATGAGGCACTTTGGGACCTTACCTTGAACGAGACGACTCACACATCTTCATGGCGTCATCGATTTCGCATATCAGTTATGTATTCGAGTGTCGCTAATATGCTTAGTCGCATATCCGCTTAGAATCAGCTGGGAACACACTCCCTGCTCTAAGGAACAGACTGTGGAAAAAGCCGAAGGAGATGCGCAGATTCGAAGGCGGTTGCGTCAGGGGCGCGTCTTGTGGTATCCGGATAAAGATTTCTTTGAGAAGTGATCGGGCCATGAATTTGATCAGTTGAGACCAATGCCTGATGCTTGTCGGCTTTTGTCCATTCTTTGAAAGAGAGATTCAGCTTAGTATGTAGTAAAGTGTGAAGCGACATGCCTTTCCGGTCCCGATTCAGTGAGCGTCTCATGCGCGCTCAAATTCCCCAATGACACTCTTATCTTAATTAAGTCGAACTTACATTCCTTGAGCGGGTGAGGGAAAAAGTCTTCTCAAACCGATCGACCATCCCGCAAGAAAATTCGTTCTGAAAGGTTCATCGGTCCTTTGTGAATTTCGGAAAAATAGACTTATCATTAATTAAATGATGTTATAACTCTGCGCGGTTCTTTCTGATTAGGTAACAGAATCGGAACCAATGGATTCGTAATCCCAACCGATGGGCCGGGTACTCCTCAGAGAGGGGTTTGTGGTAACTCGACTAAGTTCCGGGGCTTCGGCAGCCCGCTCCGGGTGGTAGACATTCTGCCTGGAGTTTGATAGTCGGTTAGCGAAAGGAAGGAATAAGGCTCTCTCTTAGCTAATTCGTTCATTAGTTAGGCGTCATTCCATCTAGGTGCTACTAATTAAAGTAGACTTCCTTGCCTTTTCCCTTTTCTGGTCAGTATCTAGCAACTCTTTTTTAAAGGGATGATGAGCCCCACCCTTCTCGATGTTGCACTTTTCACCGGCTTACCCCCTCATGGCACTCGGGTGCGCTCTGGTCACGAGTTTAATAGGCCCAACCTGGCCCTCTTCTTCTAAAGGGAGCAGTTAAGTTAGAACGGGTTCCTTACACGGGCATCTCAACCTTCTGGTCCGGTCGAAGAGGATGAGTACATTTCGTTCTTATTCTACTGGGTCAATCCTTTTTTCCCCCCCGAAACCGGGGAAAGGCCTCTATCTCGATTTAGCCCTCATGCTTAAGGGGAAAAACAAGTCTTAGGTCAAGGCCCCCCTCCTTTCTCACTTGTATTGTGGCCTGTTTCACTTTGTGGAGTCTCATTTTCCCTGCCTTATCTCGTCTTTGGTTTCTTCAGTTGTGGATCCTTGCTTTCCATATATCCTCCCTCATCTTCTTTGCCCGACGACCCTCTTGATTGATCGTTTTGCCCTTGCCCTTTTTCACTTCTGCCGATTTCGCACCAATGAACTGTTTGAGTCTTTGTACAATCGACCCGACTTCCCAGTTTTTTCTCCTTCCGAAAATCTCCCACAGGCCCTCTTCTCTTGGTTTAGAAGTTTGGATGAGAAGAGGATGAAGTCTGTTCAGGCGTGGGCAAGTATTTTGTCCACGAGGGATTTGCATAAGGGATTCCCCTTCCTTCCGTTCATTCTTATTCTAATGATCTCACCATTTGTTCTTCTGAACGTGAAGAATTGCCATTTTATGAGCTTGTAAGGCCCCGTTGAAGTCCCCGAATAAAGGGGCAAATAGGGCTATAAGTAGGCCGTTTGCTAGTGCTATAAGGGCTGCTCGCCTTTATACGGCTTGGCTTCGCTATCGCTCCTATGTAGTGGTCGACCTAAAAAGTAGTATTCCTGCCATACCAGAATGCCTATTATCTAGTGCGTTAAGCTTCGCCAGAAGCAAGCAAGATGAGGGCGCTCTGCTTCGGCTCGTTCCGTACTTGACTTACGAGCTCGTGTAGTACTTGCCCCTATCTCGTCAGGGGCTTATGCACTCCACTCGCTGTCTACTAAACGAGCGTTAGACCGAGCGAGCGAAGCTTTCCATTTTTTGGCTTCCCCCCTCACCCTACTCTTTGATTTTCGCTTAAGCTCCCCCGGTTTGTGGGATTAATTGATTGGATACCCGAGAACCATAATCTTTCCTAGGAACAGCTTCTACGACGATAGATAGGGGTCAGGCTTGTTTGGCATCTATGCCCCCTGCCCTCCAAACAGTATGGGAGCCTTTCAGCTCGTACTGCTCACACTCCTAGATCTTCACGGCACCTCCTCCACCATAGTGTAAAAAAAAAAAAAAAAAAAAAAAAAAAAAAAAAAAAAAAAAAAAAAAAAAAAAAAAAAAAAAAAAAAAAAAAAAAAAAAAAAAAAAAAAAAAAAAAAAAAAAAAAAAAAAAAAAAAAAAAAAAAAAAAAAAAAAAAAAAAAAAAAAAAAAAAAAAAAAAAAAAAAAAAAAAAAAAAAAAAAAAAAAAAAAAAAAAAAAAAAAAAAAAAAAAAAAAAAAAAAAAAAAAAAAAAAAAAAAAAAAAAAAAAAAAAAAAAAAAAAAAAAAAAAAAAAAAAAAAAAAAAAAAAAAAAAAAAAAAAAAAAAAAAAAAAAAAAAAAAAAAAAAAAAAAAAAAAAAAAAAAAAAAAAAAAAAAAAAAAAAAAAAAAAAAAAAAAAAAAAAAAAAAAAAAAAAAAAAAAAAAAAAAAAAAAAAAAAAAAAAAAAAAAAAAAAAAAAAAAAAAAAAAAAAAAAAAAAAAAAAAAAAAAAAAAAAAAAAAAAAAAAAAAAAAAAAAAAAAAAAAAAAAAAAAAAAAAAAAAAAAAAAAAAAAAAAAAAAAAAAAAAAAAAAAAAAAAAAAAAAAAAAAAAAAAAAAAAAAAAAAAAAAAAAAAAAAAAAAAAAAAAAAAAAAAAAAAAAAAAAAAAAAAAAAAAAAAAAAAAAAAAAAAAAAAAAAAAAAAAAAAAAAAAAAAAAAAAAAAAAAAAAAAAAAAAAAAAAAAAAAAAAAAAAAAAAAAAAAAAAAAAAAAAAAAAAAAAAAAAAAAAAAAAAAAAAAAAAAAAAAAAAAAAAAAAAAAAAAAAAAAAAAAAAAAAAAAAAAAAAAAAAAAAAAAAAAAAAAAAAAAAAAAAAAAAAAAAAAAAAAAAAAAAAAAAAAAAAAAAAAAAAAAAAAAAAAAAAAAAAAAAAAAAAAAAAAAAAAAAAAAAAAAAAAAAAAAAAAAAAAAAAAAAAAAAAAAAAAAAAAAAAAAAAAAAAAAAAAAAAAAAAAAAAAAAAAAAAAAAAAAAAAAAAAAAAAAAAAAAAAAAAAAAAAAAAAAAAAAAAAAAAAAAAAAAAAAAAAAAAAAAAAAAAAAAAAAAAAAAAAAAAAAAAAAAAAAAAAAAAAAAAAAAAAAAAAAAAAAAAAAAAAAAAAAAAAAAAAAAAAAAAAAAAAAAAAAAAAAAAAAAAAAAAAAAAAAAAAAAAAAAAAAAAAAAAAAAAAAAAAAAAAAAAAAAAAAAAAAAAAAAAAAAAAAAAAAAAAAAAAAAAAAAAAAAAAAAAAAAAAAAAAAAAAAAAAAAAAAAAAAAAAAAAAAAAAAAAAAAAAAAAAAAAAAAAAAAAAAAAAAAAAAAAAAAAAAAAAAAAAAAAAAAAAAAAAAAAAAAAAAAAAAAAAAAAAAAAAAAAAAAAAAAAAAAAAAAAAAAAAAAAAAAAAAAAAAAAAAAAAAAAAAAAACGATCTGCGGTACACTGAACACCAGCCCAATCTCGATGAAAAAAATCAAACTTATTGCAACTATGAAAACTACAACAACCTCCGTAAACAGACGCTTTCTTGGAACTAATTCATAGGCGCTTTCAATTAGTTAGACTTCTAACACTATTGTTAGAACTATATAAAGAAATAGAAGAAGCGTGCGATACGCCCTACGGAAAAACGAATTGATTGACTATTGAGTGCAACCCCGTAACTAGATAGACTATGGGTAGTTCAGATGCGCTTAAAGTCTTATATAACGCATGCCGATGTTGCCACCGACAAACGGTTCACTTTGACTGTGAAAAGCTCCAAATAGGCACACGGTAGTTTAGAGTAGAAGGAGCTCGAAGTTGGAATTCAATAGTCTACAAGCCCGCCCCAACAAGCAACGGATGAGCTACCGCGAAAGCCGTATAGCGTTAGCAACGCGCATACGTTTTCTTGCTGGTTGGGCACTAAAAAAACCAGGGGCGTAGGGTACCTCCCGGCCAAAGCAAAGCAGAAAACAAATCCAAATAAGTAGCCAACCTAGATGAATCTGGTCTCTCAGTGACTTCCTTCGTATAAGCTGGTAAGGCAGATACAGAGGCCATTGTAATCCCTAGCATGAGTTTTCCAATCAAAGATAGCAGCTAAAAAGAGCGCATCTACAAGAGAGATCTAAAGTCGAGCAAATCGCTAACCTAAGTTGATAAAGGAGCATGCCGATTACAATAGCATGTAAACGGTCAGGTGAACACCATCCGAACAGTGACCGAATTGGAATGCGGACTCGGTGATTAGACAGAGAGATTACTCTTACTCTGGCCCAACGGTTTTGGCTCCGTCTTATATATGTGACCGTCAAGGGTAGAAATCGTCCGGTATCTCACTAGCCATTTAGTCCATGCCAAGAAAGATGGTAGAGGGGAATAGAAAGGGAGATAGAGGAAGAAATCCATACCGAGAGGTTATATGACCAGGTCCTTTCCCGCTGCTTTTCACTTCCTTCATCTTTCCTCGCTACGGACTGCTATCGGTCGTCCCTTTTCTATGCAACCCATGTGGATGTGTATTGGTTGTGTCCACAACCTCTTCCTCAGGTCTCTAAAGTTGAGAATCTCCGACTTAGACATGCTATGATTATCACGACACCAACAATAACGTATTCCTACCTCCTGCTATGACCCGTCCTTAACTAAGGAGGAGGAAAGCTTGAAGGTTTGGAACCCTATACGATGGAATCTGGTCCAGCTGCAAGTTGTGATCGCACAAACCTTTATTTAATTTCTTTTCCATTTTATAAATCTCAATATATTCGAGTTATGGTATGGTATTCCCAGGAAGAGGATGGGCTTGATAGTGCATTTGTTCCAGGGGAAGAGTTTAGCCAATAAGCTGGGAAGGTTCTTTGTAGCGGACCTCCGGATTATGATATGAATGCAGGTGACTGAATTGATGGATGGAAATCTTCAATCTACGCAGGGATGGAATGGTTGGAATGCTTCTGATGCTTCGTATTATGGTTTGGGAAGCTCTCTTCCTTCCCTTTACTAAAAAAAAAAAAAAAAAAAAAAAAAAAAAAAAAAAAAAAAAAAAAAAAAAAAAAAAAAAAAAAAAAAAAAAAAAAAAAAAAAAAAAAAAAAAAAAAAAAAAAAAAAAAAAAAAAAAAAAAAAAAAAAAAAAAAAAAAAAAAAAAAAAAAAAAAAAAAAAAAAAAAAAAAAAAAAAAAAAAAAAAAAAAAAAAAAAAAAAAAAAAAAAAAAAAAAAAAAAAAAAAAAAAAAAAAAAAAAAAAAAAAAAAAAAAAAAAAAAAAAAAAAAAAAAAAAAAAAAAAAAAAAAAAAAAAAAAAAAAAAAAAAAAAAAAAAAAAAAAAAAAAAAAAAAAAAAAAAAAAAAAAAAAAAAAAAAAAAAAAAAAAAAAAAAAAAAAAAAAAAAAAAAAAAAAAAAAAAAAAAAAAAAAAAAAAAAAAAAAAAAAAAAAAAAAAAAAAAAAAAAAAAAAAAAAAAAAAAAAAAAAAAAAAAAAAAAAAAAAAAAAAAAAAAAAAAAAAAAAAAAAAAAAAAAAAAAAAAAAAAAAAAAAAAAAAAAAAAAAAAAAAAAAAAAAAAAAAAAAAAAAAAAAAAAAAAAAAAAAAAAAAAAAAAAAAAAAAAAAAAAAAAAAAAAAAAAAAAAAAAAAAAAAAAAAAAAAAAAAAAAAAAAAAAAAAAAAAAAAAAAAAAAAAAAAAAAAAAAAAAAAAAAAAAAAAAAAAAAAAAAAAAAAAAAAAAAAAAAAAAAAAAAAAAAAAAAAAAAAAAAAAAAAAAAAAAAAAAAAAAAAAAAAAAAAAAAAAAAAAAAAAAAAAAAAAAAAAAAAAAAAAAAAAAAAAAAAAAAAAAAAAAAAAAAAAAAAAAAAAAAAAAAAAAAAAAAAAAAAAAAAAAAAAAAAAAAAAAAAAAAAAAAAAAAAAAAAAAAAAAAAAAAAAAAAAAAAAAAAAAAAAAAAAAAAAAAAAAAAAAAAAAAAAAAAAAAAAAAAAAAAAAAAAAAAAAAAAAAAAAAAAAAAAAAAAAAAAAAAAAAAAAAAAAAAAAAAAAAAAAAAAAAAAAAAAAAAAAAAAAAAAAAAAAAAAAAAAAAAAAAAAAAAAAAAAAAAAAAAAAAAAAAAAAAAAAAAAAAAACTCACTTAACTGCGGAGCTGCAGGTGCGTATGAATATTAATAATGATACGTAGTGAATCTTTCCTAAAGCCTGGCTTTGAGCCTTCCTTTAATGTGGCACTGAACCTTGGCAGAGATCTTCTTTTGAACAGGAAAATTTCCGTTGATGGAATCTCTCCGTACGAACCTTTCTATGCCCGACGCACTGAGCTTGGAAAGACTGAATGCCTTGATTCTTCCTCTTCTCCTCTCCTGGAACTAGAATGGAATGACTTGCGTATAGAAAGAAAGTGTCAGTCAACGTAAGGTTTTCAGCTTCAGGCAATCCCTGCGGGGCTTCCTGGGTAAGGGACGAGACGACGTCTTAGAACTTCTTCTAGCTTCTCATCGTTAGAGGGGCTACTTTCTAACTGTCAAATTGGATGGTCCATTAGAACTACTAACCAGGGTGGAGATCCATTCAAGGCGATTCCCCTATCTGTCTCAAGACCTGGAAGGGAAACTACTGCACAGTCTCGAAAACATAGCAACAATATACTCAGTCTTACATTCGTGGAATGAATAAGGGCGGATACCTTCGGATCCTAACACCAATTAGTGGCAGTCAATCGGACATTCGGATTACAAGGTTGATTCTCAAGCTGGGGCAGTGAGGTGGCGGAACTGTTAAAGCATTGGTTTTTGGTATCTGCATTCAAAGATTCCCTTTCTGGAGAGAGGTCTTTCAACCACAAGGCATAAGGACGATACAATAGGAACTAACACCCGACAGTGAGAAAGCAGCTCTTAAATAAAGTATATTGCTACTGCTGCAGCTGGGCATTCTAAAAGAAATCCTTTTCCCCATTCTTCAAAGAGAGTCTTTCGAAGGTCTGGTCTCGAAGTTGTAGCGTGAAGGTCGTCTGGGAATGGGGTTTCGCGACAAGAGTACCACTTCTATCCTGCTTCCCGGCTGGCCTATCTTTTCTTTCTTTTTGCCATGTTCAATTGGAGCACACCTTTCGCTAGGAAGGGATCAGTTACGAGTACGAAATGCTTTTCACATACAAGTCGGATAGCGCGATAAGGCAGTTACACTCCTCCGCCTGGCATTCCAGTTCAAATACTAGTGAGGTTTTTATCCCTCATGTCATGCGTGAAAATAGTAAGGACCTTGCCTACGCCAATCTAAAAGACCAACTCGTGGTCGTTAAGAAAGCGAAGGGGGCCTCCTTCGTTGAGAGGACGATGAAAGAACTCTTTCAAAGGTGGGAGCTCCAGTTTAACACACACATTCAGTTAAAGAAGGCAACCTTGGCTCTAATAAGCCTCCTCCGCTACAGATACAGGAGAATGCGGCTAGTTGGAAGTGAGTTTTCTTGCTTTGGAAAGTCAAGTCATTCAGGAAGAACTCCTAAGTCAGCTAGGCTAAGGCCGGTAAAGAGCTTCTTTCGCTCCTACCCTTAAAGGCGAGGCTGTAACATCGCTTTCAGACAGAAAACCCTTTCAGAAAAAGACCGAAGTAGGGTTGCACCCTAAATTCTATGATTTGAAACCCCATCTGAGGAGCAAAAAAAAAAAAAAAAAAAAAAAAAAAAAAAAAAAAAAAAAAAAAAAAAAAAAAAAAAAAAAAAAAAAAAAAAAAAAAAAAAAAAAAAAAAAAAAAAAAAAAAAAAAAAAAAAAAAAAAAAAAAAAAAAAAAAAAAAAAAAAAAAAAAAAAAAAAAAAAAAAAAAAAAAAAAAAAAAAAAAAAAAAAAAAAAAAAAAAAAAAAAAAAAAAATCCCCTCCCATAGTGATAGGGACTTCGGCAACCCTTTCATCAAGAGCTGGAGGGTCCGTACCCAAACATTGGTGTTTGGAGACATAGATCCTTGTTCCCCCTATCGACTGATTCTAAGGTTCGGAAAAGGACGCTTTTGACATCAACTTTTGGAGTTCCGAGCAGGGATTGCGTAAATCAATGAAGTCAAGAAGTCACAGTCCGGGTCCAGGTGGGAAACTCATACCAGTACTTGGAAAACTCTAACGCCTCAAGAGAAGCTCTTTCTTCTTTTTACTTAGTAGCACCCGCTGGGAAAACCATGTTTGTTGATACTGGCACACCAGAAAAAGAGTAACTCCTCAAGGTAGGTAAGCGACTGGAAGAGTATTTTGAAGGCTTTCAGCAGAAGGTCTGCTAAACAAGTATGTATGACCATCAGAATCAATGTCCGACTTCAAACCGACTTGGCTTTTGAGCCTTCCTTTAATGTGGCACTGAACCAGAGACCTTCTCCCATTGTCCCATTGGTAAACCCCCTTCCTCGGAAGTGAAAAGCGAAAGAAAAGCCTTTCTTAGATTAGTCTTTCCATGTGCTCTTGACGCGATGTCTCCTATGTGATCGAAACGTAAGGTGAGTCAACTAGATCAGGGTATCGAGCTGGGGAAGACGAAACTCGTGCATGTGAAAAGAAAGGGTGGATTCCCTCTCGTAACTCAATAGGTGATTTGCAGCTACACCGGGAGAAGAGTGGGCATCTTTTTTTCTATTATTTTATCTTTGACTTCGGATTGAGATTTGAAGCTTTAGCCGGAAGGAAGACAAGACCAGGAACCCAAACCCACTGTTTTGTGCCACGCGGTTGAGCTTTCCCCTTTCCCATTGTGACTTCCATTCTTGTTTTCTAATAGAGGGAAAGCCACTCTCCTTTATTGGAGGGTATGCCTTTACTTGACTTGTCGTTAGGAGAAGTAGCTTCTAAGGTATCATCTTGTAGTTCTAGGATTGGTTTCTGTCCTGCCTAGTAAGACTGGTAAGGATCGTCTAGTTCTTCGAGATTCTCTTTTGAAGAGGAATTTTTTCTTGGACAAAAAGCAGTTTCTTTGTCCAAGAACAGAATCTGCTATCCTAAGCTAGCTTGTTGCCTAAGATGCCTAAGATACTTTAATTAGATAGGCTTTCATGCTTCCAATGGGTTTGTTGTCAAACTTGCAACCCCACTCCATCAGTCAATTAGTAACTAGTCCACAACTGAAACTGTGGAGCAAGGCATGAAAAACCCCCCGATAGAAGGAAAAAACGACTAAAGAAACTGGCACTCCCACTTCATGTAATCTTTCAAAAACTAGCTCGCAAGGGCTTAAAACAAGGGATTTCCAGAGCGCTTAAGATTGCTAAACCAAGACTGGCGGGCAGAGGGAAAGAGTAATACAATAAAGGATTGTCCCTTACTGCCAACAATGGAAGGCTTACACGACCGGGAATGGGGCTAGACCTCACATTGACTCCATCTTCTTACCGCTCCGTGGGTACTCTAATCATTCTAAAACCCTTTTCTTTTTTGTGGATTGAAATTCCACTACAAAAGTCTCTTTCTTGGCCTAGTGGCTTTGTGGGATTTGAACTCTTTCTCTTTTCCTAGCTGGTGTAATTAAAAAACCCCTTTGTTCATAGGAATTACTGAAAGCTTTTGAGGATTGTTCCTAGGCTCTGCAAGACCTCTTCTTTTTCTTTTCTCCTAGGTTTCCTTTTCTCTCCTCGAATCTCTCAATCAGAAGCTGGAGAGGAGAGATGGCATATAAGAAGTGGAACTCACTCGAATAGAGAGAGTGTAGGCTCAC
Organism: Jasminum sambac; assembly: GCA_018223645.1. Lineage (NCBI taxonomy): Eukaryota > Viridiplantae > Streptophyta > Magnoliopsida > Lamiales > Oleaceae > Jasminum > Jasminum sambac. The sequence continues at coordinate 146,195 of CP073640.1, forward strand.
TCACAGGTCAGGGGCTAGTACAGCAAACAGGGGTTTCAATTCCCACAGAGCAAGTGTGAAATCAAAAAGACCAGCGAACTAAAGACTTTCCGTGAGCATAAAACTCCTGTATGGTCTTTACCGCTTGGGAACCTCGCCTATCCCCTCGAACTCTATGGCTCGCTTCAGGTATTACACTCGCTGGAGTTAAATCAAGTCATTTCATATGAACTTCTACGGCTGATGAAAGTACTAACTTCCCTTGAGACAACTATTGGTTTCTCAGTTCAATTGTCATATATTCATCCCCTGAATTGAAAAATCTTTATCTACGTGCTCGATTCCTTGTTGGTGCTTGATTCTCGAGGCTGGGAAGACAGAAGAAGAGGGTTTGCCCTCAATCAGCTTTCAGAACTACAGTACAGGGCGGAAAGTGAGCTTTGATAATCCTAAGTACTTCTTCGAGTAAGCTCGTGATCTATAGACAGGAAATTTTTGATTCCTCCTGAGCTAGGATCCACTTCTTGCTTATGAGTCCGATAAGCTGCCTAAAGTATTCAATATTTCAAGTCGTTCGCTTGGAGAGGAATTCAATAGAAATCTGTAAAGTTGTTCAATTGATCCATCAAGGATAGAAGGGAGCGGGGGTATAAGTAGGGGCTTCTTGAATGGGATGGCTTTTCTGGATGTCCCAGAAATAAGGCCTCCAACTCTATGTTATAGCCTTCATGCCCTCGATCCGACGGTCCTCATTCTCCCACTTGGCAAGCTGCTACTGTGAACAACAAAGTAAAGGATGCTTCCAGAAACCGTGACGGTTCTTCCTAGGAAGATTCGTTCTTTCTGTCCTATTGAGAGGATGATCCCTGCCCATCGCCTGTGGTCTTAGATCAGAAAGGTGACCACATCTAGTTCCGAGGTTGGCCTAACCTAACTTGATGACACGCTTATAGAGTTTTCCGACCTGAAATGCTGCGTAAAGCGTCTTTCTTGCTCGGTGATCAGTCAATGAAGTGATTCTGGATCCCTGACTCGTCTCATTCTGAGCCTTTGGCCTCTTTGACATTGGGTCAAATCTGTCTGGGCATCGTCCCTTCTCTTGATCTACTTCGGTTACAACTCGATAGTGAGTTTTGAGGGTCAAGTAAGGGCGTCCCCCCACTCCTCATAATACTGAAGTCAACGGGGTCTTGTATATGCTTCTCCGCAAGAAGCCCTCTCGAAAGAAAGAATCGAATACTACGTATTTCCTCGAATGCAACATCAATTTGAACTAATCCAGCCAGACTTCGCTCAATAGAAAGTTGAGCTTCACGTCACTTCCTTTCGTTGCTTGCCGGCTTGTTGAATACAGGACGGAATCTTTCTCATTAGATCGGCGAGGATGCCTGACCAGGGTTTAGATCTTTGGTCAATCCATCATTGGCTAAGCCATTTCTTTCTATTTCTTTCAGACTTGGCCGATGAACAATTCACCTCGATTCTTCCTTTTTGTTAAGAATCCAGGACTGAATCGTCAATGGATAAAGAGGATTCTCTTGAGCCTCTCCTTTATATAAAGCTATTCCAGTCAGAGACAGGCTCCCAAGAGCCCACAGTCTTAGACTAATTGGAGCAGCAAGAAGGAGTTATGTACACGCCGAAGTAACTTCACTTTTTGTACTCATTTCGTCCTTTGGAGGTAGCATATATGTAGCAGCCTCTTCCAATCCACGAGTGGAGTCCGGATAAGCTAAGGCTGTCTGGGGAGGGCCAACCTTAGTGAGCAGCTTATCTAACCTATTAAGATAAAAGCAGAGGTCTTGCTCATGGATCCAGTTGAGAAGCTCTCGGAAATACAGCAATCCGTGGATATGAATAACCCAAAGGCTTCAACCGGCTTCCCATTTCGTTATCATTCATATTGAGTGACGTAGCCCATTTCGTTAACAAAGAGGGGTGGCATCAGAAAGATCACCCGATCGAGGACTTTTATTTGCGCCACTCGAAGACCCACCAGGTCGACCAGGAAAAAGCTCCAATTTTACCCTTAACAGTCATAAGACCATCACCTATGGTAGCGTGACCAAGATCCTTCTATCTTCCTAATGTCTCATTAGAGTAGAGCGATTGGGGAATTCAAAAGCTTGAATGAAATGATTGGCGGATTCCTTCTTTCGTCAACTTTACGCCCCTTCAACAGAATCTGCCGTTCAGTCTTTCTTTGGCGGGCACGCTGTCCTTGATTTTGATTCAAGAGGTTGTGGGCAGGGGATGCGAAAACTGCTCCTTATCTTCCTAGCATTATTCCTGGCTATGCGAAATGGACAAAAGCGTCTGCTAACTCTTTCTTTCATTCAGTTTCATGTCGGAAATGCCGTTGAAAGATGAATCCTATGTGCACATCCAATTCTTCCTTCTAATAGGGCATTATTCGATGCATCCCCGCTTGTTTGCTTATGTTGGCATATTAGAATAAGGATTGCCTTATTCCGGATTCACTGGCCTCCTTCCCGCTTTGCTGCTTGAAACGCGAGGGATGATCCGAAAGTCAGGCCTTTCTTTCCGGTTAAAGAAGTACTCGCTTCGGATTTCGCTTCTTAGCCCGTAACTCCTCGGATCGGAACACCACCAAGCAGGACAGAAGAGCCATGAGTAGAGTAAGAGGCCCTCTATCGGTGGCCGCAGACAAATCGAATGAATAGACATGCTTCCGCCCCACCAAGCACACCAAAGGTGCTTCCTAACAAAAAGTACCATCGGTTGGAAGACGACGTAATATACTCATTAACCAATCATAATACGGTTTGAGCATGAGCAGGCGCTGTTTCACATAGTTTCCTATAGCGAACACTCTCCTCTTACCACCTCCCTCCCAGACGTGCAATAGACCACAAAATGGACTTGATACCCGGATCCAGACCCCCTGCACAGGCACCTTACAGGATGGCACCGCCTGAACTTGCGGAGCTTCGGAAGCAATTGGGGGAATTGCTCGATGCAGGTTATGTCCAGCCATCCAAGGCACCTTATGGCGCCCCTGTGCTATTTCAGATGGTTCTATGCGGATGTGCGTAGATTACCGGGCACTGAACAAGGTAACAGTGAAGAAAAAATACCCCATTCCGTTGGTTGCTGATTTGTTTGACCAGTTGTCAAAAGCCACTTACTTCACGAAGCTGGATCTTCGATCAGGGTACTGGCAAGTTCGAATTGCTGAAGGTGATGAGGGTCAAACCACTTGTGTAACTCGTTATGGTTCTTATGAGTTCCTTGTAATGCCGTTTGGGCTAACTAATGCTCCGGCAACCTTCTGTAATCTAATGAATGCTTTTTTTTACGAGTATATTGATCGTTTTGTTGTGGTTTATTTAGACGACATCGTGGTTTATAGTAACAACCTAGATGATCATCTAATTCACTTGAGAAAGGTGCTGTCCCGGTTGAGGGAACACCAATTGTATGTCAAAATGGAGAAGTGCGAGTTTGCCCAAGAGGAGATCATCTTTCTAGGGCATTGGGTTAGTAAGGGGCAAGTCAGAATGGATGACAGGAAGATCAGAGCCATTCTTGACTGGCCTGCTCCTACGAAAGTTACAGAGTTGAGGTGATTTTTGGGTTTGGCTAACTACTATCGCAGGTTCATTCAAGGGTATTCCAAGAAAGTGGCTGCCTTGACTGACTTGCTGAAGAAGGACCGAAAGTGGGTATGGAGTCCTTTTTGTCAGGAAGCATTTGGCAAACTCAAGCATGCAGTAGCGTCGGAACCTGTTCTGAGACTGCCTGACTTTGAGTTGCCATTTGAAGTGCACACGGATGCTTCTGACAGAGCTCTAGGGGGAGTGCTGGTGCAGCTCGGTCCCTCAATCCGATTAGGGGCATGCCCTTTCTCCTAGTGATAGACCTTGAGAAAGGAAAGGGAAGGTCCTGATTCCGGGACGGAGCCGTATGACGCGAAAGTGTATACTCTTGAACTCAGGGAGGGAGACCCTAAACAAAGTTCAAGAAGCGTTGAAGAGTGGTAAACTCTGAAAGGAAAGATGGAAACAGGGGAGTTGGCGGATAAAGATGGACAGTAAGGATTGCGTAATATAAATTTTTCGGCCTCGTCATCGAAAGCGGCTTCCAATTGCTCGGAAATTAGAAACTATATGGGGGGCTTGGATCGTGAACAAAAACAATTGATCAAGAAGTTGGTCAACTTTCGCATGAAAGAAGGTAAAAAAACAAGAGTTCGTGCTATTCTTTATCAAACTTTTCATCGCCCAGCTCGAACTGAACGCGATGTAATCAAACTTATGGTTGACGCCCTAGAGAATATAAAGCCCATATGCGAAGTGGAAAAAGTAGGAAGAGCAGGTACTATTTATGATGTCCCTGGGATTGTAGCCAGGGATCGTCAACAAACCTTAGCTATTCGTTGGATCCTTGAAGCAGCTTTCAAACGACGTATAAACTACAGGATAAGCTTAGAGAAATGTTCATTTGCTGAGATACTGGATGCTTACCGAAAGAGGGGAATTGCACGTAAGAAAAGGGAGAATCTTCATGGACTGGCTTCCACCAATCGAAGTTTCGCGCATTTCAGATGGTGGTAAAGTGAGACCACATAAAGAGCTCTTCCTCATTCAGTCAGATTATTCAGTAAGATATGGTTCCTTTTTCCTTTTTGTTTGAATCTTCATATAGATTCCAATTTATCATACTCCTCCCTTCATTCATTGAGTTGGAGGAATCCATAGGAGGCCCGCCCGTTATGCATTGCATGAAAGAACCTTTCTTTGTATGACTTCTCTTTTGCCTCAGGTCGAATGAATACGAAAGGGAGATCAATCAAAAAATAGGCCATGAATGAAGAAGTAATGGGCCTTTCACCCTCTTTCTAGTGACTCGGGGAGCTGATCTGATAAATGCACTTCAAAGGGAGGGAATTTACATTACCATGTTGGTATAGCCGAGCATAAAAGATTTGGAAGTTAGGTCAAAAAGAAGAGGTAGAGACTGAGAGCAAGTAACCTCCTTTTGCCCTTTCCTTCATGGCTCGGCCCTGCTCGCCAGGAGGAATCTTTGATTCATGGCCAGAGATGGTGACTAAGCCGAATCCCCGGAGCGAGGACCGTTAACTACACTCTTTGAATCTCTTACTAAGCCTGTGTTTGAGCTCTATGCCTTTGCGCGCTAAGGCTTTCTTGGCTAACCCGAGCACCCTGATGAGCGCTATTTCTCGGTTAGCATTAAGTAAGAAGGTATTGAAGAAGATCTATGAGACCTCCGATCAAAGAACAGAATTAGTGCTTTAAATTGACTTCTTTCTATCCATCCTGCCCTTTTTTCAGTCGAGCGCGAAACAACGCCGGTGCTGACCGGGATGCCCTGTCCAGCGAGTGTCGTGATACTACTTCAACAAGTCCCTACGTATGTTATCCTACCTTGGGACGAAAAGATTATTCCCCTTGATGTAGAGCAGACCATCCTTTTCCCAAAAGCGAGTCTTTTCCTATCTGGTCGAGGGAGTCCACTTTCTTTTCCGCAGCAAGCCTAGCCTACTTTCGTAAAGTCAACAAGGCCTTACGTTTACCGTTGTTCCCAGCCCATGGCGTATACCACCATAGCAATAGCATAAGGAGAATCCGCATATTAGTAGGGAAAGAGCCTCACTCCTAGCCTGACGACTGAAACTTCACCTGAAAGCAAGGCTTGAGAGCAAAGGGGTACGGTCGAATAATCCGGCTTTACTTCTTCTTATTTATTTAAAAGGAAAAGCCCGGCCAAGTTCTTCTAAAGTCATTCTTTCTTCCAAGGAGCGATTGCTTGTTGGGAAGCGAGCTCAACCTTAAGTTATGAGAAAGGAGCCTAGCCTAAGGTTAAGCTCACGAGACAAAGCGAGTGCTCTTTACATAATGTACGTAATGAGAGCGTCTTTGCCCCCGAAGTTCGACTTCTTTTCTGCCGGGACGGAAGACCAAGACTTCATATTGAGACAAGATAAGGGGAAGCTAGAACTTCGAAGGCTGGGAATCGGTGCCCCTACTTGAGCAAAAAAATGGAGTTAACCCACAGGAACCAGAAAAAGAAAATGGGAAGACTGGCCCGAGCCTGCAAGTTTCGTTACTACGATCAGACCTTGTAACCCGAAATCGCAGGAATTGGGTTATTTGGGACACATCCACCCGAGAGTTCAAAATGAATTGATTTTGTTTTCAGGCGTGGCTGCAGCCATCTCAGATGGGATTGGTTGAGGCGAGTCCTTCAATCGTGGGATTTCACTCGAAAAGACCAACAACAAACACCAGGGGATTTTCTCCCAGACGAAAAAACCCTTTCGATATGTAAGACGAAATGCCGGCGAATGGCTAAGGTCAGTTAAACGAATCCGTTACTACTTATAAGATTCTTTGTTCTTCTTTGGTGTTCGATTCTACTGAAAAAGATTGAAAATTAGGATACAGAGGAGACATAGCATGCTTCTGATTACTCCCTCTCGGCTCATTCCCTACTTTAGAGGGCTACCTTTCATTTTATGTAGTAATTGTAAACCGGACACAGTGGATTTAACCAACTTGCCCTTCCGCGTTAGCTTTTGCTAATGTACCCAGCGGAATCAGCCCCTTCTAAGCCACCAAGATCTAACTTTTTTTTTAACTAAAAGTTGCTGCTTCCATATTCCTTGTTAGTCAACTCTATGAAGAGTGGGGAGGAAGATCTATTCATCCTGGCAGGATCACCCACTTGGCCATTGAATAAGAAAAGAAAACAAGAGAGCCGACTCACTTTGCATGATTTTAGGATCAATATCTTCGGGGAACAGCTCGCTTATTCCATAGAAACAAGTATGAAAGAACCCCTCTGAACTATCAAGATCAAGCCAACGCACAAGGATCAACATAGCACGGTTCGACTTCCTAAAATGGCAAAGTAAATATTAAATATATGTATTATAGGTCCTTTTCCTCGCGAAGAAGGGTCTGCCATCCATCCAATCCAGGTAAAGAAGGTCTAATCTCTTTCTTCGATAAGTAGCACCTAGGCCTTTTGACCTATATTTAATCCCTTTCGTCCCTTGCCCAACTCCTTGGTATACCATTCATTACTATTGAGAGGAGGGAAACTATGGTTTGTTATAGAGCTCATTCGTAGACTCATGTTTTTCCATTCAAATGGTATGATTAAGGCACCTCTGGTCGACGATTAGATTCCCTTTTCCCAGAGAATTCTTCCTTTAAAGTTTCATTCTCGCTCTTAGAAAGTCCCTGCTTTCAGGAAGAAGGCAGCAACCACAGATAAGCCAACGATCGGGGGTATGCCAATCGTTTGGTCAGTGTTTCGCTTATAATTCGCTTATAAAGACTCGCTTCACAAGACACAGAGAGGGCGACTCCCAAGCAATAGAGGCCGCAAGCCATCCATGACGAGTCTATTCAATTCATCCATGATGTCGGGGTCACAGATCTCATCCTCAGAAGTAGGTAGTGTCAACGCTCGGAAACGAGGTAGTTTCGAACCAATCGACGAAGGAAGATCGAGAAGTACGTGTGGAAGGTCTTTCTTCGGCCTTTGCTTATCTTATGTTATGTCTAGCCTAGACTTTCAAGTCTAGCTTTGAGACATCTATTACTACAACCGATATTGCGACAGCTAAAATACATCTATAAAGGAGTCCTCTTATTAGGGTCACTCCAATGCCTTAGCCAGAGTCTTCCTTCCACGGCTACGGCTTATCCATCGGAAACTTCTCGTTATAAAGCGGCAACTACAGAATAGGTAGGAAACTGCAGCAATTGTCTCGGTTTATCGCTTAAGAGGAAGAAATCCCATTAGAATCCCTCTATTTAGGGCAACCCAGAGACATATCGTAACGTAAAAAGAAAGAAATCTCGTCTTCATCTATTTCATCTTCATCCCTCTCCTCTATTCATATGAAGTAGAGTAATCTCGATTCGATTTTATCCATAAGTCAAGTAAGATGGGGAAGCACTTCAAGTGGATTCCTCCGAAATAACTACTGCATGTGCTTAGCTTAGTACTGCAAATCCTAGTAGGAAGAAGGAATTACACGCGCTGGAATGTCACACTGTCTTTCACTGCTTTGATCATTGGCTGCAACGGCACTGGATCGCGCGGAGAAGAACTTCTAAGGCGAAAGACTAGGGCTGGACGACAACTCCCTCTCCTATTCAATTTCTTGATTTCATCCCTTCACTTTCATAAGTAATTGAATCCCGCTTTCGTGTCTATCCTGCCGCTGGATTCCACTGCTGCTTATATCCCTTTTGCCCACACTTTCTTAACACATAGTAAATAAAGGCTATAGAGAGCACTTCTGCCCTTGGGAAAGACTAAAGATTTCAAGACTTGAGAAGTAACTTGCTTTTGTGTAAGAGCCAGGTACTTATACTTAATTTGAAGGGGAGGAACTAAGCGCACTCCAACTCAAACCTAAGAAAAGGTAAAGAAAGATTCAGCCCTTTAACCAACTATCCTAAGAATAGATCTTTTGGCTAGCTTGCCTTAGGGAATGCAATTTGTTCAGAAGGAGAAGGAACTGAGATATCGGGTATTTGCACAGAAAGTGGCTGGCCTAGCCCCGGAAAGAGGCTCCCATGAAAATGAACCCCACATCCACTCTGTCTGAAAGGCTTTATCAAATCTCTTAAGAGACAGAGAAAGCTTTGAAAGACTTTCAAGCTCAATCAAACTTCCTAGCTTGCCCGAGAAAGAACCCTATAACTCACTCTATCCCTAGCTTACTTGCTGATTGTCACATGTGAATCTTCATACCTTGGAACAGAACTGAAAGCCACTGAAAGAGGAGAGGCCTACCCCAGAAATGCAATTTGATGCGCTTGCCTTAAAAAATACCCATAGATATACTCTCTACACTTATGGGAATAAAAGGAACTAATCCCAGGGATCTTATCAAGAAGCAAGAAGTTCCTAGCCTTAGTAGAAGTAGATCTCAACTAGTGACATATACTAGTTGAATGCTCTAATCAAGAGAACAAAGAGACATAAGAAAGAAATATCGGCTAATCATCCAAAGGGAAAGAACAAAGACATGAAAAGAATTCTCGAAAGAGAGATTTGGAATAATTCTATCGGCGCCCTAAAGAACTGCACTCTTAGCTGCTTGTGCCTCTAACTCCAATTCAAGCTACAAAACAACAAGAGCCGGGCTCAAAATAGCTTATGGTGGGCCGGGGAAAGGGAAAGAAAGAGGGATAAGCAATAAGCACAATCAATCACACTAGTTAGAGTTATACATCTTACTAGAAAGAGGGGCACGGAGACTAGTTTTCATTGAATAAGTACTGCTGCTGGCTAGCTTTTGCCAACTGGTATGAAGACTGGTGGGAATTCCACTACTGGGACTGCTACTACGGATGAATCCTCCAATTCAAAACACTTCCAGGTAGAAGGAAAGAAACTTCCACTCCAACTTGTCACTACTAAATGCAGAAGGTCCCCAGACGGGAGGATAAGCAGTGATTCATTGCATATGTGAGGTAGTAGGCCACGTACATTTGTTCCAGATCAATGAATGCGGAACAAAGATAGGCGGATTCCCATTCGTTACAGCTTGCTTGTCCACTCACCATGCGGGATCCGAGGATTGCTTTCTTTAAAAGAGACTTGGTCGTCAACTCGTAATTCAAAGCGCTTAGTTGGATTCAGCTCTATCGGTCGAAGCAGGTTGATTGGTTCCAGGGCTACGCGCCTATCAGCTCTCTCAAGTCTAATACGCCCCTTATTCCCTTTTCTGTTGGGCTTGCCTTGATTCAAATAACGTGGCTCGTCCAGTTCTAGATGTCGCATCAGTGAAATCCTATTCTCCGCTTTCTTTTCAGAATACAGGACGAACAAGTAGTCCAAGTAGACCCAACAAGCAACGGATGAGCGTACTACCGCGAAAGCCGTATAGCGTTAGCAACGCGCATACGTTTTCTTGGTGGACGAGATTCAACCTTTGCATTTATTCTTCGATTGAGTTTGAGCTAACGGGAGAAGTTCACTAAAGAACGTCTATCAATAATAGAGAGTTCCTAGTGAGGAGGTGGTTGGGGTTAATCAGCCATTTCCTTTGCTTGCTCGTGCCGTTGCTCGATCAAACACAACCGCACTGCTTTTTCTCCAATGGGGGAAGTAGGGGAGCCCAAACCACTTTGTCCACCGCTCTCTCTTCTCTTGCGGACCCTTCCTTTTATATGATATATGAACATTTGCATTCGGGCAGCCGTCAGCCTTTCCATTTGTTTAGTGCAGCTCTTGTAAGGCAAGAATTACGGCTTAAAAACAGACGGGGGATTCGGCTACCAAACTGGACCTGGACAACTAACCAATTCTGTCTCGCATTCTCTTTTTCAAATACTTCCTTCGTGAATGGAATCTTCCAACTTGTGTAAGTAGAAATCTGTTACCTATAAAAGTGGAAGATCGAGCTACGAAGTTGATTGGCCATGCATTATTGATACCGCATTTAGCGTACTTGAACCGGGCAAGTGCCTTCCACTCGAACTCCAACAGATATTTTTTCCCGAGCCAGAACTTCTATCTGTCGGAGCGATAGAGGGGATTTTTTTCAATGGATTCGATTCCTTGGCTTGGAATCACCAGAATAAATGACCTCCGGAAAAGCCACAGGCCAAGGAAGACTTTTAGACTAAGGGATTTCACTCAATATTCACATTCAAAAGAGCCGGTCTAAAGCCCCTGAGCTTTAGAGTAATATAATAAGACATCGCAGTGAGCAAAGAAGCTGCTTACGGGTCTTTCTTTCCTTTCTGGGGTTTTCCCGGGGAAGACTGCTTCCCTCGAAGTGAAGTTCCCCCGCTCTCGAATAATAATTAGTAGTCGGCCTTAAGCCTAGCCTCAATAAGAGTGTGTTACAGGATCGTGTTAAAGAAGGGTCTCATCGGTCACCTAGCTCCCTAGCTTCCTATATTCCCACTCGAGCGGGATCAAAGGGGATGAGTTATTCTCGTAGCTAAATGCCCAAGTCGGGCAGGTATAGAGGATCAAGAGACTGTACTCGCCCTTCATCCCTCTTACATTCAACAGAAGCAATAGCAAAGAAAGCAGCAAGAGTGGAGAGAACAAGCTCTTCAAGCTCAGCTTCGGCAACAGCAACTCGAGAAAGCAATTCAGTTTGTGAGGAACCGCCCACTTCTTTATATACGTCGCCATTTGACGATCTGTCTGTTCAGGCAGGTGCCACGGAAGTGAGTACGGAATCAGAGAAGGGGGACAGCAACGTCAAAGACTGAGGGAAATGAGTTCCGAGACTCATCTAAGTTCCCATCGGCCGTTTGAAGCCACGGGATGGGGACCGGAAATCGACGTGAAAGGGGGAAGCCAGAGACGATATTCATTAGTTGTGCCTACTGCCTCCCGGGGCTAGGCGTAGCAACGAACGAATGAATAGGGGTAAGAGGGCGGGGGCCGGGCAAAGAGAATTCAGTTCGTCTAATTACTTTACTTTATTTCTAGGCACTAAAATGCTAGGCTTCATACGTTCTACTACGCCCGGCTGCTGCTCCCACTACTGCTTCGGCAGCGTCAGAAGCTCGAACATCTGGAGCAAATAATGGATAGGAATAATATGTTTCGGACGTTCTAGATGGTGCCTCCACGTTCTGAGTGAGGGAATGCACGATCACCTTTGACTTGACTTGATCAACCGGAATCTAAATAATTGAAATTCCAATTGGTAACTTGCTTTTCGGGGGCTGCCTTCTGGGATTTAGCCAAGCTGGGAACAACCGACCGTCTACTCTCGTTTAGAGAGCGTCCTCTTGTCGTCCGAAACACCTATGACGAGATGTTCGAGCTCAATAAGATTCTATGCTGCCTTCGCGGATCAATTAAATGCTAAAGTGAGATGTCCCACCTCTCACATATTTCAGAGGCGCGAGCTGATTGTATGTACCATCGTTGGGTATGCGTCGCAAGACATTCATAGCCCAATCATGGTAAGGCTTTAAAAGACATTGTTTTACATAGTTCCCTATGACAAACAAACGCCTATTCCCACCTCCCACGACAACTGAGGCTAGCTTTCATAAGCTAATTTTCTGGACTTACCCATTAAGCTTCAGCTCGAGTTTCCACTTGATCTTAAAGTTAGGGCTAGCTTCCTGGGTTATGCACATGAAGAGTTTGGTTACAGATTATGGGATCCGATAGAAAAGACAATTGTCAGAAGCCGAAATGTGGTCTTTCTTTCAGACCGAAGACTTTGAGAAAGTTGAGAAGCCTGTCACTGAAAAATGTTGTTGACTTGGGTCCAGTGCCCCCGCGCCACGGTGAATGATGATAACGGGTCGGATATGATGCTCGCATTGGAAGCTCAGAAAGACTACCTGACGAGTACCCGTTTACTTTCAATGTTCTATATGTCTACTCCTTGAATATGAGGCAATGCCAATTGTTTAAATGCCATCAGATGAGGGAAACTCTGTATCTGTAGATCATGTAATTCCTGCGCCTACTAAAGCAAATCAAGATACCGATACCCAATCTTATATTACTACCGCTAGCTCCATTAAGTTTACCAGTCAGCACCATAATTCCCATATAAAAGGGTGTCCACTCATGTGACAGTCTTCCTGGATAAGTAAGCGAAAGAGTCAACAAATGTTTGCTTCGGGGAAGAGTGTAGAGTTGGATAGCCTCATAAACACTTGCTTTCTTTGTCTTTTGCTTGCTGAGTTGAGTAGAGTTTCCTCGTCCATCACCAACTGATCAAGTTTTCCTTTCATCATCAAATAGGTGCTCTTTTTTCTTTAAGATAAAGATAGCTCCAAAAAAAAGATTGCATTAGCTGTCCTACCAAGTAAGCTGGGAGAAGATGCTCGTAGTACTTTGTTACTTATAGTAATATGCTAGTTAATACTAGTATGGTTTCATAGAAGAATCCAAAAACTAGAATATATAGGGGCATATTTCTCGCAGTCCGTGGCGGTACATTGTAGATAGTAGATAGAAATAGGGCAGGTTTAAAGGTAGGAGTGGAATATACCTATTAGGGGGAGAAGATGATCATCTAGCTATAGCTCTTATTATATTAGTTGCTTTTTAGTCTTCACATGAAAGGTGCTATTAACTATAAATAATATCACTAATCCGAATGTCTTATTTCGGTTAGCTGGTGCAGGTTATAGGGTACGGTCGAGTTCCTTGAATATCATACCTAGAAAGAGTAAAATAAAAGTAAAGCCAGAGCTAGTATAAGAAAAAACCTCCCGTCCCGAGTTGGCTTAAGCCATGCCTTTACTAAACTAAACAATTCTCGCCATCTCAGAGAAAATCTGGTGTGGAGCCCACGCTAGCCAACAATGAGAAATGCCTTCCTCTTTTTTGTTGATTTACGTGACGTAGTCTTATCCGATGAATGGCAGTGGTTGGGCCTGAGTGAGAAGGTGGAAAAAGTCGTCAAGGGCTAAGCTAAGGGAGGTTGGCATTCCGAAGTCAAGTGGGCTTTTCTCACACCACATGGGGTGGTTTCCTACGCATACGCAACAAGCTCTTATTTTGATCTCCCTAGCCTTGTAGAAGGCGTGAGAACCCTCTTGATTAGGGAGTGGGCACCATATCGAACCTGAGATCCTATGCTAAATGCTAAATATGATTCTGCATAAATAATAAGAATATGATTCATCTGCTGAATGCTCTTTCTTTGAGTGGGAAAATGAATGACTTAGTTCAAAGAGAGGTCAATGTCAATTGATCACCTCGGTCGGTAACCAAATGTACTTGACTTTACATACACGTTGTTGGGTGGCACTCTCATTTATTTGAAGAAAGCACTTCCAGGATTCAGCATTCTTGGATTAGGCTTTACCGGGCTTCTCTCTTTAAGCTTTAAGGCAGAGCTAAGGCATTGGTTGACTTTCTTTCTATTCTAAGAGTTGGGAGCGAAGGCACTGACGGTCTTCCCGGTTCTGCTTTCCCTTTGTATTTTTACTTCGAGATCAAATAATTACCACTACCACAGCCTGTCTCTATTCCCCGGGTCCCCAATCAATCATTAGTACTACTCACGGCCCGAGAGGGAAGGCGAAGCCGAAGCTTCGAGCCCCTCCGCTGAGCAGCCTAGTTTGAATAGGAGCTATTATCACTATCTTCTTTCTGCACTTCATATCTGTTATGTCCTAACAGTTTCACCCTTTCTCATACGTCTCGTACGAGCCTGCTTGACAGCCTAATCACTAGAACCGGGCCGGGCAAGCAAAAGATTCTTCGTTTGCCTAATCAACAGTCCCGCTTGGAGATTGAATCTTGAGTACCGTTCAACCTTCTGAATTTCATCAAGCCTGTTGGCCTGGTTCGATATTTCGCTTTCTGAGCGCTGTCTATCTTTTCTATCTCCCATCTTATTAGGGTTTCATCTCCATGTGAGAAAAGCCCTCCTTACTTATATACGGATACTTTCTTCCTTGCCTGGCTCTTGAGTACTTCTTCCTACGAGAGCTACTTACCTTATAGACTGCGTGAAACCTTTTTGCTGAAAGTGGACTAATCCCTTTACTAATGCTTCGAGCTAAAGCACCTACTCATACTCAAACTGCGAGAAAGAGTAACCTTTCGCTGCCTCTTCCTTTGGTCGTAAGAGCGTAAACTTACCTTCCTCTTACTAATCATAAGAGCCTGCACTGACTTCTTTGCCTCATTTTCCCGCATCAAAAGACAGATCTTAGTCATATACTCTTTTCTTTCTCCGTTGATTACTTGAGGATTGATCTGTTGTTGGATCCGTTGATGGATCGACCCTCCTTAACCACCCTATTTCTACTTTACTTGAGCACTGGCAGGTTTGAAGGGATATAATCCTGTACGTAGAAGAAAGAGCTGAACCCATAACTCGTGATTCGTAGCTTACAACCTATCCTTAGATTCTCAATTGATCTTTGCTTACCGCTTCGCCCCCTTGCTTGCTTACACTATATCTATCTATGGTGCTTACTTCGTCTTCGAGGAAGCGCTGCTGGTTAGGGTTGCTTGGAATGCTGCCGTTGGAGAGCTTGGGATTGGCACTTGAAACACTGGTTGCGAAGCAGAGCAACCTTGTCTGAACCTAGAAGGACTGATATTGGATTCGAAGTTGATCCTTAATCGGTTAAAAACCTGACTTTCGTCGACTTGCCCCTGTCTTCTTTCCTGAGCGGGAGCAACATAGACTGATTAGCTCGATCTCCTCCTACTTCCATTGCTAAGTACCGGCCGTTCGAACAGTTTACACTTCCTTCAGCTTTCAAGACCTCCCCCTTCTAAAAACACTTTTAACAGATACCGGCCCTGACGGAACGGTTCCTTAGGGGCTGCAAGCGGTTCGGTGACGGTACGGATAGAGTATTCTGCTTCCCGATCGGCTTCGCCTGGGACCCTTACTACATTCCCAAGTACCATTGAAAGCGAGGTCTCGTTCTCGTCCTTCCTTGTTCTGGCGGCCAGATCCAAGGAGGCCGAATGCTGTTCCTCATCTGGAGAAGGAAGAGGAACGAACTGGAGCCCGATCAGAGAACCTATAAAGAGATGGGTAGCCCTGGTCAGAAGCATTAGAAGAAAGCCTTGGTTGAGCGGTGGTCCATATCCGTTTCTGTGGATGGCAACATTGAGATGAGGCAGAGAAGGCTCCCGCGGGTTCTAGAATTGGAGTTCTAGGCAGGGAGCAACTTCCCCTCTTCAGGGTTTATGCAGCTAGGAGGTCGCTTTCGAAAGAAATGACTAAAAAAGGAGTGCCATTCCGATCCTGCATCTATCTCTCCTGTGCCTTCATTCAGCCAATGGTTCTCCTGGCAATCCATTAAATGGAGCAAATTCATGCTTTCAGGTCTCGTTTCTCCGAGTTAAACTGCTTCCAAAAAAAAAAAAAAAAAAAAAAAAAAAAAAAAAAAAAAAAAAAAAAAAAAAAAAAAAAAAAAAAAAAAAAAAAAAAAAAAAAAAAAAAAAAAAAAAAAAAAAAAAAAAAAAAAAAAAAAAAAAAAAAAAAAAAAAAAAAAAAAAAAAAAAAAAAAAAAAAAAAAAAAATGACTGCTTTCGAGCTCACGGAAATGAAAAAGATTGAATGGTTCTAAACAGATTCGCTGGTTGGCACTCTTTCACTAGTGATTGTAAGCTAGGTGCCCTTAAATGACAGGAGGGGAAGAAGCGGGGTAGAGTAATTGGTCAACTCATCAGGCTCATGACCTGAAGATTGCGGGTTCGAATCCTGCCCCCGCCTTGAGATGCTGAACTAAGATTCTTCTCTTTTTTCTTTTTTTTTTCGAGATTGGCTTGGTGTTCAGTGTACCGCTCCGTGGGTACAAAAGAATGCGAAGCTGCTATGGACGTCCTGAGAAATGGAAATATAGAATAGAAGCAGTTGATAGTTGTCTTTTTGAAGCAGACAGTTCACAGTGCTTACTCTATATAGACTTGACAATCCTACCTATATGAATATCCTTCGACCGTTATCTCCTCATCTTCCTATTTATAAGCCACAGCTCACTTCGACGTTTCCAATTTACCATAGAATCTCCGGAGCTTTCCTAGCCACTATCGTTTTGTTTTTTTATCTTGGTTGTATGAAAATAGGTTCCATTGACATGTTTTGGGCCTTGCTGGAAAAGGTGGGATTCGCCTATTTTCATCGAGCCATCTATCTAGCGTTAGCCAAACTTATAGCTTCCTCCGTGGGTGGGGGTCTTTTCTTTACAATAGCTTGGACTGTGATGGCCACAATGCTTAGCTATTGCCGATCCCCAAGACGCCTTTGGTTGAATCTTCACACCTGATTCACCGTCTGCACTTCCTACATTCACTCCCGGAAAGAAAACAGGAATTGTAACCTCCCGGTCTGCTGTAGTCAGCCTCACGCTGTGCCTGACTGGCGAGTCTGCCGTCTCCACGGCTTTCCCTTTTTCGGGCTGCTCTTCAAGCCTGCGAGTGCCGATCTTCGCTTGGGCCGGCTCCGAGGCTCTACCCTGGCTTTTCATTGGTTTCTCCCAGGGGCCTTTATCGTATCGCGCGCGCATCTTCAAGCAATCGGGGGAGGGGAAACATAGACGAGGCGGTCCCGGGAATGAAAGTCCATTCCCTCGTGCTCTGGAACTCGGTTGAACAAAAAAGGTGAAATCTTGTGAAACCGTAGCGTAGGCGAAACCTGGCAGCCCGCCCCGAGTTTGCCCTTCTCCGGTCCTGGTTGGTAATATATTCCTTCCCTCAGCAGGCAACAACACTGGGAGGAAGACGATCAGGATCTCACGTATGGCAGCTGTTGGAACAAACTCCGAATCCAAGAGGTACCCACCTAGAAAAAAAGTAAACTCACCACTCACTGGTGAAAGAGGAGAGAGAAAGGACCAATTGAAGTACCCGCTGGTCCCTGGATGCGTTTAGACACTTCCTTTAGCTGCTCCCAAAGACATCTCCTCTCAGATATTAGATTTGAGGTCTTTTATCTCGTCCAAGGCAGAAAAAAATCTTTCGAATTTCTTTTGTCCCAGCAGCTACAAGATAAAGCCTGATCAGATCTCTCTATCTCGTTAATGTCCATAGTTTTCTTCCAGATCAGCCAAATTATGCCGTTCCCGCCTTCTCATTCTCCACAGTAATGGCTTTACTACAATCCTTTCCCAAGCATCTGGTAATTCTGGCCGCCTTTCCATTCCTCACTTTGGTTTCCACCAAGCCAATCAAATCTTCCCCTTGTGCTCTTATATAATCTTTGGCCTCTCTCTGCTTCTCGACTTTACCGATCTTTCTGACATTCCATATAAGGACCTTCATGTGGAACTATTGTTGTTTTTCTATTCCCCTCGCACCTTAGCACTGCCTCTGGTTTTTCGTCTTGTGCTTAGTCTTTTGTTCTTTGGCCTTGACTTTCTCCCCTTAGAATTCAACATCTCTGATATGTTCTGCATTTTGTTCGCCCACTCTTCATTCAGGGTGATTCGAACCAGGGGAGGATCTTCCACCTTTAAGGTCATAGCACCAGTACCTGAACGCTTACTCTTACTGCTCTTCTCAGGTTAACCTCTTTTCTTGGCTGCCCTGAGGTTCTTGTTTGAAGTCATTTGTTTATCACAGAACAAGTCCCCCTCAGTCACTGCCATAGTTGACCCAGTATCAACCCTCTCTTCCAGATCCTCGCTTCTATGGGCCAAATCACTCTCCTCGGCTTTGTTAACCATACACTCATCCTGAGCAATCTCTTCCGGTTCAGCAGTGTCCAGCTCCCCTTTTGCCATTGTCACTACTAGTACCTGACCCCGTCGGCTCGACATTTTTGCAAACACCGACCCTTACTCAATAGGGCAATTCAAAGAGGAGAACGAGGACAGCTGACTACCGCTAAAAGTCAGACTACGAGGCTTCTTAGCCCGCAGCTGACTACTTATTGAAAGACCGAACAGGAAATGAAAAGTCGTACTACAACAACTGTAAACATTCCCTCCCCGCTCTTACTTTGATCGACTTGCCCGCACAGCGTCTTTTTTGAGAGAAGAGGAGCAAGAAAACGTATGCGCGTTGCTAACGCTATACGGCTTTCGCGGTAGCTCATCCGTTGCTTGTTGGGGCTAAGTGACTCTCGAAAGTTTTCTTTTGTATCGCGTCAAGAGAAATGACATAGATAAGATCATTGCTTAAAGAGTTTCATTGTCGAATTGATCTCGGAATTTGATCCCAATAGGAGCTGCTGCCCAAAGGTGCTTTATGAAAGCCGATCCACAGCAGTGAAATCGATCGAACGAAAACCGCTTCTTTTTTTTTTTTCCTCTGATCTAAGTACGAGCTCCTGTTTGCTTTCTGGCAATGAGCTAGCTTAACCCTGATTGCTTAAGGCTTAATACAGTCATGTTGGATCTCCTATTCGTATTGCTACCAGGAAGAGAAAGACTGATTGCGACAACTCAACCGGATGAGACATCTCTTATTTACAGAACTGTGCCAACGTGTGCCTACATTGTTAGTATATTTGATTTACCAGTTCCGGGAAGAGAGATTTTAGGAATAGAAAGAATGAAACCAGTACCAGCTTATCGCCAACCGTGCTTCCTACCAACTCCGCCAACCCCAGTCGGTCAAAGCCTTATATAAGAGTAAGAGAGATTCTCTCTATTCCACTTTCCCGCACTAAACTAAAGACTTTCTTTATCTGATAGCATATGGGCTTTGACCCACAATGTGGCGAAGAAAGAATACCATTCAGCTTGAATAAGTTGATATTTCCTTGCAGCCTTAAGTAGCAAGAGTAGC
Organism: Jasminum sambac; assembly: GCA_018223645.1. Lineage (NCBI taxonomy): Eukaryota > Viridiplantae > Streptophyta > Magnoliopsida > Lamiales > Oleaceae > Jasminum > Jasminum sambac. Next base: position 165,386 of record CP073640.1, read on the forward strand.
TACTCATTCAAGATTACCTCGACCCTAGTAGGTACTCACTCATAACTCCTTCTAATCACTCAAAACTACCTCTAAGGCAAGTTTGTAATCCAATTCCTTGTATAAGAGATTGACTATTGGGTAAAGGTGCGAAGCGATTAAAGGAGAGAAAGATTGCTTTTAGAAAGATTAAAATAAGAGTGGGTCTTAGTCTACGATTACGGGGTCTTTCCCACATTTCTTTTTCTATTCCTAGGAAAGTCAACTATTCCAAATCTTTTGATGCCTAAATCATCTTCTCCTTATTTCAAATTTCAGAAGTAAGCATGAATACGAACTTTCCTATGGCCTTGGGGAACTTCCATTATTTCGTTGTATTATAGAGAGTCTCTTTCAATGTCGGCGAATAAAATAAGGGGTGTAGCCTTCAGATTCATTGCCTTAGTGAAAACACTAAGTTGAAAGTAGTCTTCTTTGTCTTTCGTTAGTCTGGAAGTTTGAAAGCTAAATAAGATCTCTTTTTCTTTTGATGCCCTAAAAAAAGAAGCTGCTATTTACTCTTTACTGAAAACAGTAACAAGTGTCGGTCTAGCCCTTCCCTCTACTTCTGTCCCCGCAAGAGTAACTCTTTCGACGCTTTCTTGACCAGGAAGAAAAGCAATCAATAGGAAAGAAAGCTAAATAAGGAAAGCCATTAAGCAAGCCAGCAGGCAAGTAAGCGAGAAAAGTCGCTAGGGAGGGGGGAGAGATTGAGAAGATTCCTTACCTGGGTTTCGGGTTTAGAATCCTAACGCACCGAACTAGGGCATCGTCTCTCGCAATAGATGGAATCGAAGGACTTCGCCCGAAAGCTATGATTGGTATCCCCAGGGGCAAGACGCTAGGCCAAGAAGCCCAAGGTGAGGGATGCCCTAGCCCTATCTCGCTTGTTTCGGCCAGCCTCAGTCCTTCCCACCATACCTGGACATCGACTAAAGTCTCATTGGTCTCCTCCTCTTCCGTATCCCTTCTCGCCTTTTATCCACCCCATACTGCTTTTGAACCACCTACTTCTATTCGCCAAGCCCACCCTGTGGCAAGCTTTCTAATTTAGGCAATGGAGAGAGAGCCAGCTAGACCTCCCATCTTCCATCCCGAAAAAGATCTAAGATTAAATCTAAGATGCCCGGTCTTTTTGCCTATCCGCCGGCTGGCCCATCCAAGCCTAGGTTGGATGATAGATAAGGAAGTGTTTGAGAACGAAGGCCTAGGTTCAGTTGGAAAGGGAGAGACGGAAAGTCTAGCTGGGTTTCTCACTAGACTCCGATAGCAAATCAACAACCCCTAGCTTCAAGAAGTGTAGGGAACTAAAGCCCCGTTGTTAACAGAACTACTTTCCGCTGTAATAGAATCCATCCGTATAAGTAGTTTCATAATATATTCTTTTGATGACACCTGTTGGATTACTTCCGAAAAGCAAGTCCTTAGGTCTAGTCCTTCCTCTCGAAAGGTTAGCTAGCTTCCTGTCCAGTCTGCCTTTGAAGCCCATTTCCTTCGTGTAAATGAGATCTGGGTGAATAATCGAGTTCTTACTACGGTTAAGCAATGCTCTTCGCTGCGGGAAGAACTTGAGAATGACTTTCCTTTGCTGGTGCTTTAGGTTCACTTCAGTAGTTCGTAAGCCTTCAGTTCTTGCTCTTCTACTGGTTACCAGCTTATGACCTGCGGGTAACTAAGGCTCTACCCTTTCTGGGGGAATTGCTCCTTGATCTGAATTAGGCCGCCTTTCTTAGGTCTGATCATCGAAAGACGAAGGCATAGGCTACGACTTCCTCTGGGTAAATAGATCTTCCATAAGGACTTTCTCTTGTTCTTATAGTTGCTAATTCTACCTGCTCGAGAAAGGTTTCTCAATCTTCAATCTCCTAAGATTCACCGTTCACTGGCCCACTAAAAGCCTTTCCTCCACCACCAGCGACAACTAAGGCTTCACCCGCAATCGAGTTCTCGGTTTCACCTAGCGTAAAAGAGAATCGACTCCCTTGAGTTAATCGTTGGAGAGGAATCAGAAATGGAACCTTTGGCGATATTCTTCCCCACACCCCTTCGGTAGTCTACTTCGGTTACAACACTATTTCCCCTCCGGTGCTATCCCATTGGCAGCCGAGTCTTCATTTTCACTTCTTTATGATGAGAGAGCTGACCCCGAATCCAGCTGTTCTTCCAGGGAATCCGTCTTTGATACATCACTTGCCCGAGGGATCTTTGCTTTTCGTTGAGCTCTTTTCCTTTCCGTTGCGTTGAGCTAGGCTAGGATCCTAATAACCTCTTTACTTTAATTCCTTCCTCTTACCGAGAAAAAAAAAAAAAAAAAAAAAAAAAAAAAAAAAAAAAAAAAAAAAAAAAAAAAAAAAAAAAAAAAAAAAAAAAAAAAAAAAAAAAAAAAAAAAAAAAAAAAAAAAAAAAAAAAAAAAAAAAAAAAAAAAAAAAAAAAAAAAAAAAAAAAAAAAAAAAAAAAAAAAAAAAAAAAAAAAAAAAAAAAAAAAAAAAAAAAAAAAAAAAAAAAAAAAAAAAAAAAAAAAAAAAAAAAAAAAAAAAAAAAAAAAAAAAAAAAAAAAAAAAAAAAAAAAAAAAAAAAAAAAAAAAAAAAAAAAAAAAAAAAAAAAAAAAAAAAAAAAAAAAAAAAAAAAAAAAAAAAAAAAAAAAAAAAAAAAAAAAAAAAAAAAAAAAAAAAAAAAAAAAAAAAAAAAAAAAAAAAAAAAAAAAAAAAAAAAAAAAAAAAAAAAAAAAAAAAAAAAAAAAAAAAAAAAAAAAAAAAAAAAAAAAAAAAAAAAAAAAAAAAAAAAAAAAAAAAAAAAAAAAAAAAAAAAAAAAAAAAAAAAAAAAAAAAAAAAAAAAAAAAAAAAAAAAAAAAAAAAAAAAAAAAAAAAAAAAAAAAAAAAAAAAAAAAAAAAAAAAAAAAAAAAAAAAAAAAAAAAAAAAAAAAAAAAAAAAAAAAAAAAAAAAAAAAAAAAAAAAAAAAAAAAAAAAAAAAAAAAAAAAAAAAAAAAAAAAAAAAAAAAAAAAAAAAAAAAAAAAAAAAAAAAAAAAAAAAAAAAAAAAAAAAAAAAAAAAAAAAAAAAAAAAAAAAAAAAAAAAAAAAAAAAAAAAAAAAAAAAAAAAACAAGCGTTCACTTCCTCTAAGGAGCGAGGAAACCTCGTTCAACACTGACTACGTTCTTTCAAAACCTTCCTTCCCCGGAGGGCCAACAAAGGCAAGCACAAATTCCTAAGCGATAGCTCGAGCTATTGCTTACTCTCCAGTAGCATATACCCCATATCTGATGTATCATCAGGATATCTGTTGGTGAATCATCAACTTGAGAATCAGATTTCAAAAAATCAATCCTCTCTTGCTTCATTATCCGTTTTTGACTCGTATGTTGGCCGGTCGTCCATCAGTTGTCGAACCATCTGGTGGAGAGTTTTTTTCTCTAGGCCCTATTTTCATTTTAGTAGACTGGTAAGTCTCACATCGGTGCTCGTATCGGGTGCTATTCCGCTTACTCCACTTCTCCTCGCTCGGTTGCGTGAAAGCTATGGCCAAGCCCCAAGTCGGGGACGGAGGGGGATAACTTAGAAAAGCGCTTCTTTATCTTATCATTGACCTAAGCCTGGGCGTATGAGGCTTTCTAACTTTGTTTTTAGTAAGGAAACTCACTTTCTTTCCGATTCTGTCATCTCTCTTAAAGAAAGAGAAAGGGGACGCATTCTTGGTGGCAGCAGTGCCATAAATGCCAGCTTTTACAGCAGAGCAGACCTGGTATTCTATCAGAAATCAGGTCTCAATTGGGACCTGAGAGTTGTAACCGAGTCGTACAAGTGGGTTGAAAAGGCAGTTGTGTTTAGGCCGGAGCTTGGGAACTGATAATCATCAGTTATAGACGGGTTGTTAGTCGTCTTTGCTCCAACTCCCTTATACTCGTTCCACGCCCAATTTGATCAAACTCCTGTGTCTTGATTCAAGGCTCGGATCCTCTCTTAATGTAGAAGGAATTCATCCCAAGTCGGGGACCCAAGCTGGGAAGGTGCATAATATTGTAGTGTAAGCACAAAGATAGGTCTGAAAGCGATGAGCAGCAGAAAGGTAGCTTAACAGCAAGACCCTCCTTTTACTAAAGTAGAGAAGTGGGAGATTGATTCGTTTAAGTAGTTAAGGCCATTAGCCTTTACTTTAATTCGTTGGAATCGCTAGTAATCAGTAATCGCGGATCAGCATGCCAGCATTGCTGCTATTTCGGAGTGGGGGTAATTCTCCTAAGAATAAGAAAGAGTAAAGAAGTACTTTGTTCGAATCAACGTGTGTCACGAATGAGATTGGTTCTCTTTTTATTTTCCTATTGGGGATCAGACTCCCCATTTCATAAAGAGAAAATGGCCCTATTACACTCTACACTCATGGTCAGGTAAGCGCTTATGCTGCTTGACGCAACTACCACTGGAAAGCATCAAACAAGCAAGAGTTCCACGCGCTTATTCACCGAATTCACTGACTAAGCCAACTACTTACTAAAGTCTGTTGGTAGGTAGGGTCAAGTTGTTGAAGGGGAACCCTGACTCTAGAGTAAGTAAAGAAAGCATCGATTGCAGTTCGTGTCTTAAGGTAATCCCTTGGGAAAGTGATAGTTCTCTTGCAGAGAGAGAGTCCCCGGGGGATTGGAGTCTCCAGACTCTCAAGTGGAGAGATTTTCTTACTCGACCAATAGGGAAGGGATAGGATCTAGCAAGTAAGTTATTAGGCTTAGGAAAGTTCCCCGTCATCAAATTGGAATCCTTCTGCTTTCGATGGCGGTCCAGCCGATCTAATATACCTTATAAAGATCCAGACTAGATAATCAGCTAGCCTAGTAGCAGGGAAGTGTTTTCTTTCTCAGTGCCGTTGGGAGAAAGTTTAGTCCATTGGGGCTTACATCTCGCGCAGTAATAGATCTCTTTCCCTTTAAGGGAATAGCTTCTCTTAAGAATTCGTTCTTTCCTTTCACTCTATCTAAGGATATGTGTAGGTCTAAGGCGCTGATAGATTCATTTCCTTTCCAAGTGCTAGCTAAGAAGTGAGTGATCAATCGAGTTTCCAGTAAGACCGGGCATATCAGTAATAGGACTACTGCTTATACAGGAAGACCCTTTTATGCTTTTGCTTGATTCGCTTCAAAAAGCGCTCAAGGAACCCTATTTCATTTCGAGATCCCTACCCCACAGATTGAGACCGAGTTCCAGTTCCATTTACATCATTTTATTCAAAACCAGCATCAGTGACTATCTAAGCACCACCATTAAATTACGGAACAAACTGTAGTTTGCGGCAGTTACTGTTTTTATAGCCATAGTCTTTCTTTGGTTCGAAAGCGAGATTGAGATCTATATTTTATATAAACCTCTGACGGAACGGAATGCAACTTATTCCTATTGATCCAGTTTACATTGACTCAGTCAGTAGTTGGCCGTTGATTTCATTTAGTTGACCGAGAATCAGGAGCAGCACCATAAGCATAAGGGGGAGGCAGCATCTGAGCTAGTTTCATCTGTCGATTGAGTTGAATCAGCAACAGAGCCGGTAGCCTCACCAATCTATATAGTTCTTTCTCAACCATCAGTCTTTGTAGATTGATTCCTTTCGTGCGTTCTTTTGATCTAGCCATAGTGACTCTCTATCCGTTGTGGGAGTGAGTGTTTAGGCGGGGCCTAAGAATGAATGATTTACGCGCTCCTTCGTTCATGGCACGGAGTGAGATGTCTATGTGCCCACCAGAACCTACGTACGTGTCAATCAAGGCCTTTTTTCTTTTTGCCTATGATGCCATGCCTGCAGTTACTTCACTCGGTGAATGGGGATAAACCACTGTATATCGCTTTTTTTGATGCTACTTAGACTTGAATCAACCAACCGGATCTGTTCGATCTCCTGCGGCGAGTGCTGCTTCTTTGACCTGTGCTTCCTACGCCTTTGCCCGTGGGTCAATTGCTCTTGGTTTTGGCACTCTAAGAGAGAGGAGGGGATACCGTAAATCCACTCTGCTACAGGCTATTCAGCTAACCTTAAATGTCTTAAATAAGAGAAGAAAGCCTCAGAACGAAAGAAGGAGAAAGGATTCTCGCATAATAGGTTGCTATTGGGATTATCGCAATATCGGTTGTTATAGCATCTTTTTCCTGGCTTTGTTGCCGGCTTTCATAGTATATAAAAGAGGTCGCTTACCGCTTTACACCTTCCTTTCTTCATGCGAACGAACTGTAGCACTATTCAATGAAATTGATCCGTTAACGCTCTCTCTGAGAAGTAGTGCTATGAGGGCTTCTTTAAAAAGACGAAGAATCAGCAAGACAGAGGGGGACGGCGATCAAAATTCTATCACATGATAGAAAAAGGGATCCCCGTTGATGACCCCAAAGTACCTTAATGGAAAAGGGGTCGGGTTTTCTAGTTATAGTAGTCTTTTTGAAACAGACAGTTCACAGTGCTTACTCTATATAGACTTGAAAAGCCAACTCATGAATTCACTCTCCCCGATGCAAAAGAAAGTCTTCCTATTGGGCAAACATGGTACTCTAATTTTTTTTAAATCGGTGCCTTTCCTCTTGTTAGCTACGATATACACTAGTGTTTATCTTCTTTGTGTGAAACTCGGCACACTGGATTTTTTCCAAACCCTACTTTCAAAAAGTGTGGTCTCTCTTGGAAGTCGACTCCTATTGAGTCGGGCCTTAGGCTTTTCAGGGTGGCTCCTTTTGGTTTCTCTTCTATCCACATTCGTGGTCTTTGACGGAACCATAATGAATATGACGAGAGGGGGGAGGGGTGATGCCGGCGCATCAAGCTCTGGGGCAGGGGAAGTTCTTCAGGGGATCCCCATTCAAAAGGAAGATGAGTGGCACGCAATAGCGTCCCCATTGTACTGTGCCGGAGTGGTCCACATCGATGGGGACATCACTGATCCAGTAACCCTACAAAATTTATCGGATTTCAATAAATTGCTGGTTAATATAAGGTATGATTTCCATAATGGGATCATACAACCGGGCTATACCCGGTCTCTCCAAAGTGAATTGGACCAAACTAGGGAAGAATTCCTCCCGGCAAAACTAGACTTTATGTATCGTCGAGAATACATGAGATTTTATCGCGGAGGCAGTTAGTCTGGGTCTTAGTCCGTGGTTGCTGCTATTCTATCTATTTGTGCATCAAGTTCGAAGAAGATCTCAATCTATAATGAAGAAATGATAGTAGCTCGTTGTTTTATAGGCTGTTCATAGAAAAGAAGGCGTCGCCCAACGAGTGGCAGATTTGGATGTAGTCTCGCTTTGTCTTTTTCTTGGTGTAGTCTTCTTGACATATCAAGTCAAGAGGGCGAGGCTCCTATCAATGGTAGGAGGAAAGGGGAGTGGGTAAGCGGGCTCCTTTCAACCAGATTACTTTAGCGAGCTTGAATGAATTCAAAGGTTCCTAAAAATAGGTCGAGAACTACATAGATTTGATACCTTCTTCCCTTGGTCTGGGAGATAGGTTATGTAGGCTACAACAGTTCCTAGGTTGTTCGATCGCAAATGGGCAAATAAAGGTATTCCTGTAGCATTTGGGGTTATGGATGCTGACTTTATTTTATAGCGGGTAGTGTGGGATCCGTAGTCGGGGAGAAAATCACCCGTTTGATTGAGTACGCTAACAAGAAATTTGGACCTCTTATTCTAAGAGTGAATAAAATAGGACTGAATAGGGCTTATGGAACACCAACGGAATCTTTGCTTTAAACGATTTGACCCGCAAAAACTATTCAGCTTTTTCTGGTCTTCCAACTCGGCTAATCGCCAGGAATGGAAATACCTTAGCGGGAAAACATCCTACGCATTTTCCTTGATATTTGTATCTTTAGAAAATCTCTGCAGATAAACCTTGTGATCTAGCTTTATTTTAGTAACCACTAGGATGGTCATACCTTCACATTAGGATGAGTTAAGCATGAGATGTTTGCTATGGATCTGGGAATTTACCAGCCTTAAATCAAGGAAGAATCAATTACCAATTCAAGTCTCCGATTAGGATGGGTTAAGGCATGGCGATAGGTAGACAATCGAGGTCCAAAATGTTGATTAATCGGTATTTCGACAAGCCAAATAGAACCTGTAGTAAGCATGAATTGTTTGATGTTTTTCCGCTGTTGAATCAAAAATGGATGTTGACATCTTTAAATAACTTCTAATAAAGGAGTACCCTTAGGGGCATGCTCTCCAATTCGCATGATGAGTATCAATTCAAGTACCACCAAATCCGCATTCTCCCTATTCTTTATTCTATTTTTTTCTTTTTTGCATTACTGCCAATCAGTAAAGTTCCAAGCCTTCTCATTCCATTGTGACCTAGGATTCATTCGTATCTTACTTGGAATTCGCCAGAGCGATAGTTCTTCGAAAGACATGAACCACAAGTGGTGATGGTGGCTGGTTCATCTTCAAGGCAGGCGAGAAGGCATAAAGAATCGGCCCACCTTTCCATATCGAGGACCAGCTCTTCCACACCGAGAAACCTTACCGAGATACCATCATGTTAGTAAAGTTATCATATTCTTTGTTCCTCAAGCGTTGCTAGGTGGTGTAATGCTTCTAGCTCAGGTGCACTTTTATTCTTATGACCTGGTTGTTCTTTACCCACGATGACTTGGTCAGTCACCGGGGCCATGATGAAGTCAGTTCCCTTTGCCCCTCCCAATATCCAGCCTGGATAAGAAATAATGGTATCTGTCCCCAATACTGGAGGACAGTACCCTTCACTCCATTTTCCAGCTCCCTTATCATAGCATTTCCAGATGAGACCATACCGAATGAACTCAATGTCATCGGCAGGTTTCTTCCAAGAAGTTGCACAGATTGGGGCTTCAAAGAAACTGGATAATTGAGGATCCGGTGTTAGTAGGATGGAGTTATACCAGGACAACCACTTGAGCCACTTCCAGTACCAGTTCTAGTTCCAGGGTTGTCTACGAGAATTAGCAAGACCACGAGGAATGTTGATGAAGATCTTGATTCGAAGTGCTTTAGTGAGATTCACATCTCGGGAATACTATTCGATACGAGCAACTGTACCCATCTCTACGACCTTCACTATTAGTTTCTAGTAAGTCAGTCTCCTGATAGTGTGAAATCATTGGTTCTACTCGGCCTAAGGCATTCTTCCACTTCGGCGGATACCCATTCTCAAGTAGATCTAAGGCGTTCTAGCCGTCTTTTCAGTATTCCTTCATTGAGAGGCTTGGAAAATCTGTTTTTTTAATCCCGGGTAAAGGAGTAGCAGAGTTCAGCAATCTTACGAAAAGGGTAGTTTTGTGCCCTCTCCTTTCAGTCGAACAAGTCACTTTCTTCTTTACAGCCGAACGTCAAACTATTGGGAATAGCTCGAGAAGAGAGACATGGGCTAATAAGTCCACTTTGTTACCTCTGAATAGAGGAGATGCTATATGTTTTTTTAATCTCTTTGAGGAGAATCCATGTAGGGTGGTAATCTAAAGTGCCTTTTGAGCCCGCTTCCTAATCCATCTAGATACGAAACACCTTCTTTTCTCATTCATGCTGGGCAGAGAGCAGCTATATTTCATCTCTTGTCCTTGAAGGAGGTACAAAGAATGGATC